>JAQQRF010000522.1:0-41344 GCA_030523145.1 Trissolcus brochymenae
TGTTACATTCTGAATATGGGCCAACCATCGGAACCCACGGTTGCCCAACGGTAACCATTTATGTCCCACTCATGTCCCAATTGTGTATTTCTACTTGGGACGGTAGGATAATTTATAGACAAGCTGAAAAACTGCCTTTCATATTTGTTTGAATCTTTGTATGAAAATCTAAATCTCAATCAGAAAGTCTTTGTCTGACTGGTTAGAACATTTTACGTTCGCTTTAGTTATCCACTGTGACGAGAAAATTGTATCATTGACGAAAAGGTATTTCGAGATGTTTAACCAAACCTGTCTGGTTGGATGAGCGCTAATTTTGCAAGGACTCTTGAACCGTGCGTGGACGTGCACAATTGCGCCGGATGCGTCGATATTTGAAGTACAAACAGAAATGATGGACGAAACTTTGGTCAGATTGTATATTGCAGCAGAAATCTCAGATCTGGATGAGAGATATTATGCAAACCGCCATGGTTTATGGCTGAGAGAGCCCGGCATAACTTCCTCTGTCGTGTCTCTTTAATGTGGCATTATTGCAAAGCGCTTAACCCGCGATTGCAGGATTAATTAATACGCGCTCTCGCGCAAATGACGACCCGCCTAGTAACGCCATGTAATTATAAATTTATTCACGATCGATGATAGAACTGACGCGCTTAATAGAATAATGAGAAATCCATATAATTATGCTTGAGCATTAATTTTTGTTGCTACTAACTCTGATTCAGATGATGAATTGCCGGCTTGTGGAATAATTTTACATGGAAATTTTATTCCATATATATATATATATATATACATCATTTAAGATACAATTTTTTGAATGATGTTTGCTGACTATAAATTGCAATATAACATTTGCAAAATGAAACTTGCAATACAAGATTTGCAGACTTTAAAATTGAAAATATAAGATTTTTAAATAAAGTTTGGTAAATGAAAAACGTTCAATCTTTCCTTTGTTTCACATTGCATTGTTCTGCATTTTATAGATGAAAAATTCTTGATTTTAAAATTGTTTCATTAAATTTTTTAAAATTTTAAATTCGTCTGTTGTAACTGGAGTAACAATAAACGTGTCCGAAAAAGAAAAAAAATGAACGAAAGTGTACATTCAAAGCATTTTTCACCCCTTCCTTTTTTTTTCATGTAAATTTTGTATGAGAGAAGAAGAGGCGCTGGGCATCGCGTTTAATGCGCGAATAATAAAATTGCGTTAACGAGGGTTTTAATTGTCCGGTCATATTTACACATGACATTTTGCCGAGGCGAGCGTTAAAAAAAAATATTCTCTGATAAGCGCGATGCAAAATTGATGCAATTTTTGGCGCGCATCCACCGTGCGATCCAGTCGTGAATTCGTTTGTAAAGCAGTGCAAACAAAACAAACGCGCACGCAGCGTTATGTACGATTGCCAAAGAAAATTAAAAATCAATCTGACTGTGTGTCAATTACTCGTTGCGTCGAAACACGGCTGACGCTTCTTTGCCAGCGTGAGTGGAAAATTCACGGTCAGCTCACCGGAACACACACACACAACCTGATTGAAAACAAAATTTAACAGACGCATAGACTGAGATCTCTTTTTTTTAACCGCAGTTTAAATAAACTGCGCAGCACTCAAGACTTTTAATAAATAATTTTGATAACAGAAATATACAAATTAACGAGAGTATGTTTAATTAAAACTCTCGGCGATTTCCCATCTGCAAACATATTTATCGCATACAAAAAACGCGCACGAATTCTCGGGCGAAACTCGCCCTGTGTGCAACGGCGTAAATTCTCTTTTTCAATTATTACGCTGCCGCGCACACGTTCGATCAAATTGAAAGTAATTATGGAAATTGAATTCGACTTAATTAATAGAATCAATAAATCATTGACAATTGAAAACGGTTTCAACCGATTCGACAGTGTCGCCGGATCTCATTTCTGATATTAAGCCAATTAGCCAATATTTTACTATTTGAAAATTAAATTTTGAATGATCATTATGCAACGGGACATGGTCAAACAGCGAGCGCCAATAACGATTCTGGAAATGATTCTGGCTTCGATTCTGCTAAAAGACATTCTTGAAAATGTTCCATGTCTGGATCATACATGATTCGAACCGTAAATTATTCACGTCCAATGATAATATATATGTTTTTAATTCATTTTATTAAACTATGTAATGTAAGGTATATTCGGCTTTCAAACAACTTTGTAAAATTCTTTTGTCAAGGTAGAATTACATTTCAAAATTAAAATTATTATTAAATTCATATAAAACCAAATAAGAATTAATTTGTAAATGCAATTTCGGTATTGTTACAGTTACCCCAACTGTATAATCTGTTATGAAATTGTAAGAGAAAATTTTCATTCATGTTCAACCTTTTATTGTTTAGGATAATGCTTTGAAACGACTAAGTCAGTTAAAATAAATATCTAACTTTATTAATATAAGTATTGCAGTGTCTAAACCACACTTTTAATAACATTTTCACATGCTTTTTTTTGCGTCACAGCCAAAGCTCACGTGCTCCGAGGTTTTGGTCCTGATTTTAGACTGGAAGGGTTGCCCTCGGAAAACGTCAAGAAAGTATAAGACCGGCGCGCGAAGGACGGTCGAGTTTCGTCTCGCAAGCTCTCGAAAGTCACTTAACTTAGATTGCCGAAGCGAAATGACTTTACTTTGTAAGAAACTTTCGTCGCACGGAGGACGCGATGCGTTCGACAAAAGGAGAAAAAAATGGCACATAAAAGGCAAGATGCGCGCTCTATTTTCTCAAATTGCAGATACCACGACCGTTTTGCCGCGACGACTCGCCGAAGGAAGGAAAGAAAAAAAAAGTTTCTCGGCCTCTCGCAATAAGCTATTCGCTTATTCCCGTTTTGCTGCGGATTATGCCGAGAATCTTTACCATTTCACACATCTGGCCGCGCGGAATTGAAAGCAACCCAATGCCGCAATTTCGCTAACATCATTCTTGCGGAATTTCATCCCGGGGAAACTTGCAATATTTTTAATAATGCTTACGGGAAATCATTTTTTTTTTGCCCGCTCCTCCTCTGCTTTCTATTTAGTTACTTTCTTTTGCCCCCTCGCACGAAACGTTGCCAGAAAGCCATAACGAGATGGATAAACAAACGTAGCTGCACATTTGCGAGATATATGATAAATTACAAAAGGTTTCATACATATGAAAACTGTATGAAAATATATACTTAACGAAAAAAAGATGATATGAAAAAGTTTCGTTGGAGCCGCTATGAATCATGGGGTACTAGAAAGTAATACGGGGTGGGGAATCACGCATGTGTACTCTCGCGCGTGTTCGCTTTCCAGCGAATCGACCGACTCGTGCCACAAATTGCTGAAATGACACTCAGCGCTATGAGAGTCTGTCAAACAGTGTGAATGCTACTTTTTTTTTTTTTTTTTTTGAAAACGCTTTTAACCTCTAGACGAACACTGCCGCTGATGTATAAACGATGAAAGCTGTTGAGAGTTTGAAGAGAAAACGAAATCGATCGGTTTAAATAATTCTACACGGGGCTGCAAAAAAAGGTGCAAAATGGAAGTACAAAACGAACGAAAATTCCTGTTTTCGATTAAGTAAATTAAAAGTGAGCACCGGTTCATTTTGAGATGCGTTCTTCGATCGGGTTTAAAAGGTCGGCGGATGAAAAGAAAAACAAACGGAAATGTTGAAACCAATTTGTGATTAATCGGTTTTGTCGAGGGATTTGAATTGAGGCATTGGAAGAAATTTTTTACATCAAAGTCGTTGCAAAATTTGGAACTTAAAAAAATGTATTACAACTTTTTAACTTGACTGAAGTTGAATGGAATGAAAAACAAAGTTCCACAAATTTTCGTTCAACGTTTGTTCGAATACCTTTTCAGGTTCTTTTTATTATTATTATTTTTTTTTCATTATGTGAAAATGTTAAGTTCTAATTAATTTAATTAGAATCAAATTCATTTTTGATCATGTCTGGTTGTGTTATAGCAATGGGTTTTATTTTCGCTATATTTTCTTTTACGATCAAAAAATTAAATTCAAATCAAATAAAAAGTGCTGTAAAATTTTATATGAGTATAAATAATGTAACGTTCAAGTCAGCGAATTTATGAAATTGTCTATATTTATTTCAATTGCACGAGAAAACACAAAAAAATTGCACATACATGAAATATTTTATATTAGCTTAAAACAATAACTTTGAAATTTATTTAAAAGGAATGATAATAAATGTTTATTCATATGAGTCCATTAAATTCAATTAAACAGGCAAATTTAATAATTGTTTATTTTTTAATTAAACAGTTAAATTTCATGCATTTTACAAATGAACGTAATATTATCGTTCTCATTTTGATTTTATTTCAACGTGAGTTTCAAAACCAGTGATTAACTACTGTAAACACTGAGCATCAAAATACACACAAATGCGACAGATCCATAAATCAGATGTATTTTTTATACGAGAAAAAAAAATTAAACTTCAAAGTTTTATTTAATTTATAGAAATGTTGAAACATATTTTAATTGAATGAATAGCATCTAAACTTGAAATGTTATTTAACTTGAAAAATGGTTAAAGATAATCCAAACCTCATTCGGATAAATTGCAAGAGCGATTAATTAGGTGGTTTAACTACAGAGCGGAAGCTTACCCAAAAGTTCTTTAACTTGAGACTTGCTGATGAAGAGGTTGTAATAACCGTGGCTGGATCCCAGGACTACAAGGAAGAGAAGGGCCAAGAAAGCAAAGCGCGAAAAATCACAAGGCCTTCCTCTCTGCTGCATTGTCACATCACTCACCTACCCCATATGTCACTTTTCACGTAACAATCCAAACAAATAGCATCATGATCAACCATCAAAACATTACCTGACACATCACAAAACCGTCGACGGTTTTGTACGAAGACGAAAAGCAGGAATAAAAATTTTTTCCACTCCAAGTTGTTACTTTTTTATCGCCAATTTTTTCATCCGTTTATCATTTGAAATGAACAAAATATTAAAATAGTTTGACAAAATGTTTCCAAAGGCACTGAAAATTGAACAAACAAAAGTTTGAGTCGAAATTAAAATTTAGATCGAGTGATCACGGAGCGACTGGTCGTGACACTTTGAACGTTGGAAAAGCCGGTGTCACATGGTCGGCGGAACGTTAGGAACGAAACCGCGGTGAGCTGTGGGAGCTTCGTCGTCGCTGACAAACGACGATGCGCGACTGAGTTGGGTTGGAAGGTGTTGCGTATTTCGGTGGTTGCAAGCCGGTGGCGAAGCTCTTGACGCAGGCGCGAGGTTGTGTGCTAAAGGGAAGATTGGAACACCGGAGCACAAAATGCGAATTTCCAGAAATTGCGGCTGCATGACCACCCGTTTGGTATCGACACTAGTGATAGGCGTTAATGACAAAGTGACGCAAGGAGTGAGGGAAAGACAAAGAGATCGCTCGCACCTTCGCGCGTCTTAAATTCATTAACTTGTCACTCAAATGATGCTTGTTTAAATTTTTTATCTATTAAACAATTTAATTGAATAATTTTAAACCTTAATTTTTAATAGAAAATGTGCTGTGTATTTATTATAAAATATGAACTTATCTTTGTTCAGTCGATTGAATTTTCACCATAAAACATAATTTGAACCAAATTTTAAAGCCAACATTATATCATTTTCAGGACAAAGAAGAGAAAATCAATTGTTTGCTAAATTTAGCTTATTTGAATATTAAAAAATGTCTTTAAAAATTTTAATGTATCAAAATGTATACAAAAATTGAGGGATAAGTTGATACATGAACATAATAAAACGAGACAAATCAGTCGAAATAAATAAACAGTCAATAATAAATATTGGAACTAACATTTTTTGCATACAGTTACCATTTCGAACTTCTGTCAAAATTTAATTTGCATTGATTCAGAGGGAACATTGGTTAACCTCAAAAAATTTGCATTGAGTCGAAATTGTTGGTATGAAACCTCAACTACAGAAACGTCCACTTTGTGAGTGAAATATCATTACCAATTGTAAAATTTAAAACTTCTTCATAAAGGAATATTATAGTAAATTGTGAGGATTTAATTTTCATTTTACAATTCTCGTTTCTTAATTCTCATTCGTTTAATTTCAGTAATATCTTCACGCCCATAAATTAGACTGACTTTGGCATTTTTTGCATTTCGTGACTATGTACTACTCGATAGCACCTAACTAATTCATCAAAATCAATTATTTAGTCTAATCGATAATGACGGACATTTGTTTTTATCAGAAGAATCAATATGAAACAGTCTATCCTAGGATTTTATATTTAAATACCGAATTCAAAGAAATTGTGCACAATATACCCTGTTGAATTGAAATAAAAGAAAATAAAATGAAATACAACAATGAACAGGAAAAAATCTCAGTTAATATTGAAGATGACATTTTTGTAACATTTTACAAAGTCAGCGAAAGATTTTCTTGTAAAGACGCAAATTTCGTAAAGGCGATTTGTTATCCTGAGGCAAAACTTTGACGTTCATCGGTGCAGAGAAATGCCTAACAAGGTCACTCAGCCTTTTTTTTTCAAAAATGTACAGTGCCTGTGCATGAATGACTACAGGCAGTCGCTAACGATAACGTCTTTTTAGAGTTCACATTTAACAGTTGCACCGCAAAACGTGAAACCAAAGTTACATGAAAGCAATATAGTAGCCCCTTTCGAATAGCTACTTGCGTTCCAGCTGTGCCTTGCGTGTAAAAACCTTTTAGGTATCTTAATTTTTTAAACTCTATTAGCACATTGCATGCGGACAATTTTTCATTCATATCAATAAACTCAAAAAATATAGAAATTCATCAGATCTACATTTTTTCCAATTAATTTTTATTTTACATTAAAAATTTTAAACTCGTATAAATTTTCATTAAAAATTGGTTTCGAAATCATATTACTTTTACTTGGTTTTTTATTTTAATAATACAAATTTAGTATAATTAAGCAAAAAAAAAGTCTCAGTGAATGAAAAAAATCATTTAACATGTTCGCTTTTCTTTTCTTTTCGTCAGAAAAACTCCCAATTATAAAGAATAAATATTTCTTTTGGAGATTTCATCTCACTTAACTGTTCCTCAGTTGGATACTCTTTTACTAATTGCGAAAAAACAAAACAAAGACGGATAGCGCAGACCACCTCGTTAGTGCTGAGCAACACCGATCGTTTATTTAAAAAGAATCTCTTGAAAATGAAGCGGAGCAGAGGTGGAAACACATTTTGTAATTCAATTACAGTTTGTTGCGCTACAATTAATTTGGACTTTATTCATTCACGAGTTTCTTCAAACATTTTGCGAGTCAATATTGAACTCCTCTTACAAGCACAATCCGACGCGATGCGACATAGGTTTGACAAGAATTATTTCATATATTTCATCCTGAGTCCTAAATTCCTCATAATTGGTAGCTTAGTATCAATAAATTCAATTAGCACAAAATGAAAGAAAAAATAAAATGCTGCAATATCAATTATTGTTGGTAGATGGATCAGGGTCAAACAATTTTCCTCACAACACGCGTCGGAAATATCTATTGACACTAAACTCCCGCGACAGATCCCAGACGTTTGTTTCTGTCAGATCAGCAATTTGTCCACAAATCTTTCTCGCAAAATCATACGGTTTTTACGGAAAGACAATTTTAATTTCGAAGGAAATTTATGGGACGGAACATGAAATATTATCAAACAATTTATAATCGAAACTTTTTCTCACATTCGATTAGGTTTTTCTTTGATAAAACATACTTTGAAAAAGTAATTTAATTTCAAAATGTTCATAACGAAACGTTGCGTGATATTATAGGAATACTAAATTTATTAACTAACACAAATTACATGAATTTTCGTAACATCCGAGGCAGAGGGTTTTGTACCATGATGCAAAATGCAGCATAATAAAAATTATTTATTTCCATGATTGATAATTAACATTTATCAAAATATAATCATTCGTTATTGTATCAAAAAATGGTAAATTACTCTTAAATATTGTAGTTCTTAGTTAAAATGATTTGTTTAATATTATTTCATTTCACATTGACCTTAATAAACGTTAGTACAACCATTGGCTGCTCAGCATTGGCTGTCAGCACTGGCCCAACGTGGAATTATTTGTTCACCCCCGGCATCTCATTGATAATTTCCACATGGGCGAATTATCGATTGCTGATAACTATTAATTATAGTAGCTAATGATCTGCTTGATCAGTATTTCTAGCGCCTGGCTCTTGCCAGCCGCTGGCGTCTCGAGGACCTCGTTAGTTTCACGCCGTTTGCTGGCTCGTTCGTTTGTTTGTTCACTCGTATTACGTCAGGGTTCCTCCGGGAGATCGACGTTAATTACATAAATTCGCCTCCGACTGTCTTCTTCGTCGAGGCAAGTGTCGAACACAGCGACCCGGGAATTCGTTTCCGTTTTCCAATGCGAGAGGCGGTGATTGTCGGTTGATGCATTCGTTTGCCTGCCTTTTCAGTCACCCAACTTCTCGCACACCTTGATTAATACCAATCCCGTTTACTGCGCATCAGCGAAATTGTTCCAGGTGTGTCTCTGCGTCTAAGCTGATGTTTATTCAAACGGTTGCCCGACGTTAATGCGCACAGTTTTGTTCGACCCGTTTCTCGTGCCCGTCGCAAATTGAAAATGTTACCGGTGCACATTTTTCGATCGGACAATTTCTATCGGTTCTGAAAAAGTTTTCCCGCAGTCTCGAATCTTTTCAAATTTATGCCTGATGTTATCATTGCAATTTTCCTCTAGTGCTAGACGTTGCTTTCATATCTACGAAGCGCCACTACAGGCCATATAAAACAACTTTCCATATTCGGCTTCGGATAGAGCTTGCAATATTTTCAATACCAACTACATTGCGAGATGTTGCTGCAAGTAAACCAATTTGCAATAAATAATATCATATGGTTGAAAATGAATGGTCTTTTTGATAAATCAAAGTAAAATAGTGCGTCCCTGCGACGAGTTTAAAAATAAACAAAATTGCGATCCGCGCGGGGAGTCGAATATTGTGCGCTTTGCAGTATTTCCACGACGGTGAGTTGCAATATGAAACAATTCTAGGTCCCCGTGTCATTCAACAATAAAATCGTAGGACCGGCCGGCGGCTTTATCTTTCGCTTTGTCCTTCGTACGGTGCGCCGATAAACGAAGATAAATTTGCAAATAAATCATAGCGAGTGTCCGCTAGCGCATGAGGCAACGGTGCGAAAAATATAATAAACGAAACAATTTCAAAGACAAAAGAGCCTCTCGCGAAACGCGAGAGCTTTGGCGCGATTGTGAAACACTCGCGTGCGCGGACACCGCGTATTAATACGTTCGGGTCCGAACCCCAGGAGGATTTGGCTGCACATCGAAGCGCAACGAAAATGGATGAATTTAATTAAACTCCACGACCCCTGTCGCGCCAGTCAACTCGCGTGGATTTTCGCAGTTCGATCTTAACGAATCCGACTTGAACTGAGGGAGGGAGGGAAGTTTAATTAGACCGGGGGAATTAATTAACTGAACGCTGGCCATCACACCCCACGAAATCACTCAGTGATTTTTTCCCTATTTCTTTTATTTGTTTAATCTCTCCTGTAAATCGCTGGATAATTGATTTTTTTAAGAAGTTTACTTGCCCGGAAAAGTGATAAGAAATTTGTTCACATCCCTTGGATGAAAATTTGTCAAAGATAAGCAAGGCAGAGATAAGAGAAAATTTTAAATCAATTCAAGTTTAAGTATAAATTTGTTATTTTATTTATCAGCAGGGGTCTTTTTCATGTAAAAATTATGATGGCATCTTTTCTGTCCGTACAAGCTGACGTCTCCTATGTGTAATACAAAAGTACTGACTTGGGTTAATGAATAGTCCGATATAAGAAAGAAATGAAAGCGATGGCAGAGCCAGTCGAGAGAGGGCACCTTAACGAGGAAACGGCTACGATCGACTGGAACGGAGAAGGCTTATGTTCGCTAACTCAATTCACTTAAGTACTTTCGGAACTTTGTGAGCCGCTGAGTTTAGAGATAGAAAGATCCGAACGAGTCTACGGAAAATAATTCTCCAGCGAGAGCACTGGATTATTAATGATATAATGTATTCACGGATAAGATTTTCGACAGTTGACTTTTCGCGAAATTAAACAACGCTTCTTATGCAAAGCTGTTTGCTGATTTTCATATCTAAATACTGGTAACGAATTGCCATTGAAGAAGGCAATTGTTACGTCGAAGATACCGCAGTAAAAATTCGTATTTTATTTTTTATGATAATTAATAAAACATTATAAAACATGTAATAAAATGCAAATACGAAAGGAGTATATTTGACTAAACGAACTCGTATCAGTTCAGCGGATGAATGCACTCGTATACGTCTGTACAGATCCTGAGCTTTGTTTCATTAGATGACCATCGAATATTGTGGAAATGTTTTCGATAATCGCGCTGCAGCATCAGACAATCGATTTGTAAATCGACCAGTACCGCATTAAAAGTCCATTATGCTGACGATGAAACGCTTTGAATCCATAACCGTGGTGCCTCCCTCACACTAAGGTCGTCGCGTTTCTATTTGTATGCACTGAGGGCGACCATGCATGCTACCCCATACTGTACGTGAATTCTATAAAATTCATCATACACGCTTCCACAAGAGAAAAACATTACAATTGTAATTTCCTATTACAATTTAAAAATGTCCTAAAAGTTTCTATTTTCCAAATTTTCTAGAAATGATTTAAAAATTTCTACAAAAAGATATCATTTTTACGTCTACATAACTCTTGTATTCTTCATGATTCTCTCTATTAATATAGAAAATATATATATATATATATATATATATATATATATATATATATTAATCTTGAATTAAAAAAAATTCTACAGGGTACTCAATTTTGTTGAATTAACAGTGGATTTTGCTGTCACATGGACTAAATTACATGTCATAACGAGAACAATTTATATTACAATACGAATGCTGCGGTTTCTTTTTATATTTTGGGAGTTTTTGCGTTAACTAGATAACATCTGTAATTAGTCCAGACATAATCTATGCATAGACTTTCAAACGCGAGACGCTTTCAATTTGATATTGTTTCCAAACAAGCTTTGTGTGTATGTGTAGATGTGCTTACAATGGTGGACGAGTTTGCATAGGAACGCATACGCCGAAGGCATTACCCTATACGACACAAAATCATGACACATACATTTATGTATCAAACGATACTCGGCTGCAGATAATGCATATAGTATGTGTATACTAGGGTGGGGCCTTCTTATCAGCACGTGCTGCATTGACTAAACGCCGAAATACGATTTCGTACTTTGTTCATCGGAGAGTTGCAGATAATAGCTTGCAAACCGTGATCCATGGCTCAGCTTGGATTACTCTCAATGGTACCTTTTTTAAATCGTCCTAAATTCTACTTTGAACTCTCTTTTTACCTAAAAATTGAGTTAGGACAATACAAATTTGCACTTTAACTATCGAAGTTTTATCGTTAAGAAATTTATTTGTGACATATAAGACAGAAATAAATGTCACATACATGCCACATATATATGTCTCATAAATGTAATTAAATCGTATTTCTTTTTTCGTTTACAGAAAATCAAAAATATATAAAACCAATCTAACCATTTTGAACTTTTAAAAATAGAAGAAAAGGTATTTAAAAGAAAGTACTTAAAAATTTTCTATGAATAGTTTTGAATGTAGAACAAAAGTTTCGATATGTGGTATAAAAACACAAGTGCCATTTGTACGTAGAAATTTAGTCACGTTACCAAAACAATAGGTACAGTAAAAGGCAAAGATAAGCGCTACGTTTCCATGTCTTCTTTGTACCGAGAAACAATGCAGACAAACACTTTATCTCGAGACGTCTAACAATGCCATTTATAAAATTTTCTGTAATCACTTTGTTTCGGGGATTTTTTTACACCAAAGATAAAAACCGTCTTCAGAAGGAACAGTAAACAGGAAATTTCCATCTCTGTGAGATTATAAAATGTTGGTTAAACCAACGTGAACATTTACTGAGGTGTATATTACTCACCACCATCCAAGGCTTTGATAAATGTTGCACGTGCGGTGCAAACAAAACAAGTCAACAGCATACCGTCAACTTGGCTTTAGATATTGATTAGAAATTCGAAATCTGGTGATGCTCCTCTTAAGTCCGCACTGCTAAGTTGTAACGCGAGGAGATAACGAGTAACGAACATCCCTACATGGTGATGATGAACGTCTCGGTTGTTTAAGTGCCTCCCTGCAACCTCAGAGTCTAGACAATCACGCTATATGACACCCGACATCCTGATTACGCCGCAGATTTCCAGTCAAGTTCAAATTGTCCGCGTGCAAATCTCATATAGTATAGAGGATTAGCGAAATGGAATACGAATCAAGTCAAGTTCTCACGTTTTGTTTCAATAAATTACTGATGTACGAAAAAAAGGGCTTTCATTTATGACGTCCAGTAATCTTAATTTGAGACTCCTATGTCTTGATGTAACAAGTAAATATCTAGAAAAAGTGTTTTAATTGAAGACACATGTTTTAACAGTGATATGTTTAACAATGACTTTGATGGCACGTTATGGAAAATAGTTTTCACAGATCTTCATAATGTCTGATGACTGGAAAATTGTTCATGAAGTAACGTTTCCATCAAATACCATTCAATGATAAGCAAAAGTGGTTCACCGGCATTAAATTAATAGATCTGCGATGGGGTTGTTTTCAGTTAAGCCACCCTGCGTGACTTCCGTCAGAACCGACGGCTTATTTCCTTTTAAAGCCAATCGCGTCAAGCAAATAGACTATAGCCGACGACCATTTTGAAGTTCACTGCTTCCTGAATGAGTTTTCGCATCAAATATTAGCATTGTTTTATCATGTTTTAAAAAGCTTAGGGAATTTAAATATTTTAATCAAAATTCATCTTAGAGGTAGAGATAAAAGTGGGAAAAAACTTTGGAAAAGACTCGATATTTGATCAAAAAGTGATACCTCAGAATGATAAATACAGCTTATCGGAGTTTAATCAAGCGCATTTGTATTCCTAGATATTGTGTATGACATAACATGCCTCAGTCGCACATCCGTTCCAAAATTAAGTCACGTCAATATATCGGTGTTTTGTAATCACTCTTGCGGTATTAATGCGGCGGATTGACAGCTACTGCTATCGATAAATCAAATGACTATTCATTGTTTGAAACAGTGAGATCTCTGAAACATAACATACAATTTGTTTAGCACCTTTTTATAATTTAGAAAAACGATTGCTAACAAATTTTGTACAAATAACATCACTGTTTGGTTATCTCGGTTCAACCGCTCGTGCAATTGAGATTCCCCTGTAGAACAGTGTGATATACCGAACAAAGCTGATGAGTACGATAATGTAGGAAGTGTTGTCGAATTCAATTTCTCTTGGGATACTCTTGGTTATCTAAAGTTTCGTGTTACTTATCGCACCATTCTGCCATTAATCCCTCCCGTTTTTTTTTAAACATTTGAATCAGTGAGATTGACAAAAGTCGTGAATTCGAAAGTTAATAAAAGTGGAAAGTTGACTAACGTATAATATTAGAGGGCTAGGAGTGCTGGGATTTATCGTTTATTAGTACAAAAAACCTAGACGAGGGGAAGTACGGACTATTGAGTAAAGTCCATAGGAACTTTTCTGACTGTGCAGGAGAGCAATAAACGCAAAGAAGGAAAAAAAGAATACTGCCCGACAGTCAACGAAGCGCGGGGAAAAGAGGCGCCTGGATAACACAGTGGTCCTGCGCGAGTCGAGTGGTTTGGGGCCCAACGAGTCTTTACGAGTTCTTGGCTTGCGAAATTTGTCTGGATTCCACCCTGCACACGCTCTTTTTCCTCGCATAAGGCAACGCATAGCGACAGGAAGTAGTAAACCGTCGAGCACACTAGATACGGATAATGTCCAGCTCGACGAACCAACCCATTCAACATGATACGTACGCCACCCTCATGATGCTTAAGCATCCATTTCTTTTGCATACATGTTAAACTTTTGTGCTCTCATAACGTATCTCGTTTCAATAAAGAATTTGGTGGAGTAAAATGCCTTCATAGACAAAAATTACGATTTCTTAACAGTAACGAAATTCACGATTATGACGAATATTGAGATTCATAATGAATCTTAATTAAACAGCAATTATACGTTTGAGGTTCTTTAGCAAGTTAAACATTCGATTGGTATATAAGATTGAACTCTACTTGAGTCTTACAATTATAATTTTATATTTATAGGGCGTATTTGCATATCGTTGAACTCTTTAACAATGAACGAATTAACATTAAATTGAATAAAATTAATGCTAGACATTTTAAAATTAAATTTAATGTTTCTCAAGTGTCAATCGCAGGGTATAAATGTGCTAATACTTCTTTGTCTATTTCATTTTCAACTTTAAATCTGATCATGTGGTTATATCAGTTATTAAAAATAAAAGTAACATTATTATTAGTATTCTCAAACATCAGTATCGGGCAGAAAACGATCACGATCAACACTAGACTAGGACAAATTATAGGACGTGAAGACGCAAATGTGTTAGGCAATGGTGTTTATTATTCGTTTAGGGGTATTCCATATACCGAGAAACGCATAGAAGAGCGAAGATATGATGTAAATATTGTTTTACAACAATTTTATAAAGCCTAAGATTTAATAAAATTAATTAAATTTATCGTTATTGATTTTCAGCCACCAAAAGTGTTTGACAAGCCATGGCAAGGAATATTCAACGCCACAATAGACATGGGAGCATGTCCTCAATACCGATACGACTCTGAGAGAATATGGAGAGGCAATGAAGATTGTTTATACATGAATGTATTCACACCATGCCACGATCTAAGGGAACGACAAAATCCACAATATAACAACACCAAGAAATACCCTATTATTGTTTTAATTCACGGTGGCGAATTTCTTTCGGGTGTCGCAGATCAGTCACATATCTCACCTGATTATATAATCCAACATGATGTGATTCTTGTTACAATTAACTACAGAATGGGAGCAGTTGGTAACTATATAAATTCTTCAATAGAATAACAAAATTCAAATGAATTTTACTTCAATTCAATTTTGTTTATTTTACAGGATTTCTTAATTTGTACACGAAAAATGCTTTGGGGAACAATGGATTGAAAGATCAAGTAGTGGCTTTAAAATGGATCCAACAGAATATTGAAGATTATTGTGGTGATCCGCAGCAGGTTACTCTCTTTGGTTCCGGAGCTGGTGCGAAAATGGTTCAATATCATGCTTATTCACCTTTATCGAAAGGTATTTAAAATTTAAATTTATCTCAAATTTCACATAATGAAAATATGTTTAATTGAATTTTTATAAATGTTGTGTCAATGCAGGATTATATCACAGATCAATTCAAGATTCACCCATGGGAACTCAAAGAGGGGTTGTTGTAAGACCAAGAGAAGCGGCATTTGAAGTAGGCCGATTATTAGGAATTAATACGTCGGATCCAGACGTGTTGTTAAATGGTCTCAAACTAATGCGAATCGAAAAAATTGTGAATGCTGCGACAGCTGTTAATTTGCATCGGGTACTTTAAATTTATTGGGAACACAATTGTGTCGAGATGAAATTGAGATGATTCAAATACGATTTAATTCGTCTGGTTCTTTTTTTATCATTCGTTACTCTAATACTTAATCTCACACGCCAGTTCGTCACACGTTTGCGGTGCAAATCAAATGATACTGACGTGTGTCAAAATGTCACGAACATACGCGTGCTGTTGAATTGTCTCTGAAGTAGTCGACAATGGTTTCAAATGATGATAATTATAATCATCTGAATTTAAGTACCAGTAAAGTAAATCTAACGACATATTTGTGTTTGATTTGAGTTGTTTTGATATTTGCATGAAATTTATTTTAATTTTTATGGATTACATTTCAGTACGATACCAGTGATAATTTCAATGCTTGGACACCTTCAGTTGAAGCTTCAATTGAAGGACTAGAAAATGAACGATTTCTGGTTGATTTCCCTGACACTAGCAGTAGAACAGGTCCAATTAATGAAATGCCTATTCTGGTGGGAACGAATCTAGATGAAGGAGCGATCTATGTAGAACGTATGTCATTTTAAATGAATCTACTGTGTTTAATGTATATAAATTTTATGTCCATAATTTATCTTTGCATTTAAATAACAACTTGTTTTCTACAGCTAGTTTTATAAGTTCACCTCAGTGGGTAAGAAAGAATATGGACTACTTTATTCCGTTCTATGTTAACATTACCGACCCACAAAGAAGATTGGAAATAGCCAATAAACTAGAACAATTTTATTTCTACAAAAATGGCACTTTCGATAATTCTCACGATCGGGTCATAGAGGTTGTTCACATTACCAAATATTGATATATTATTTGATCATAGAATATTGACATACATTTATTCATTCGCTCTAGCTATATAGTGATGCATTCCATCATGTCTCAGGATATATTATTCCAAAAATAAGAGCAGCTCGGGCAAAATCTAAGGTTTTTAAATATCTCTACTCATTCAGATCTGCTGATTCAATGTTTAGAATAAAGTTTCCTTCTGGAAAATGTAAATATTACATAAATGAAATTTCATCCATTTGAAAAATTATCATTTCTCTAAATATAAAAACGCACAATTTTCATTTTAATAGCTGCATCTCATTGCGATGAATTGGAATTTATCTTATATTTTCCATCATTTCTAAAAGTACCTCAACAAAACACTCATCAAATGGCGCTAATAAAGAGTATGTCAAAATTGTGGACCAACTTTGCGAAATATGGGTAAAACTGAAATATCATAAATTTAATTTCATTTAACATTCTGTGCAATGATATTAATGATTGTACTTTTTCAGCAACCCAGTGCCACCACAATCAGATGTTGATATACCTGTTGACAAATGGAACCCGATAATGAATGATGACTATTTAGAAATTAATTACCAAGATAAAGTAGTATTGACGAATCGGAATGGATTTTTGAGAGACAGAATGAAATTTTGGATACGAACTGTTTACAAAGACGCACTTCAAGGTGTGGAACAGTATTTCAGCGATGATTTAAGTGATGACAATACCGATGATATGAAAAGTCACAGTTTAAAATAATTGAATATTTTAGTCTTTGATTCGATAATAATTATCATTTATGAAACAATAAAATATACTCTAACAAACTAATATTTTTTATTCAAAGTATTGTAATCCTGACCGTAACGATAATAAAATTTGCCAAAGAAACAAAAAAGTTCATCAAAGTATCGGCATACACGAATATCCTGCCGACGATGTTGCTCTTTGCTGGAACAGTCTTTTCTGAAGTAACGAGAAAAGTCTTTCTTGTGTATACGACCTGAATGGTAAGAGTTCGGAATTTTGTCAAGTCATCAACTGAAACCTTAGCAATTTTGTTTTATGATTTCAAGTACACCCAGTTCATCACGTACTTTTCACATAAATAAAGTCTTGTCGTATTTGCTCACCCTCTATATTACATATTCCCTGACAAGAAAACGTATATTTTAATGCATTCTCAAACTCTAAGAAGAAAGTCAATGTTTAAAATTTTCACAAATACAATCAAACTAGCTAACAGTCAAGAAAATAAAAATTTCGAAAATGCAATGTTAGCAAAACTAAAAATTCAAGTATTGATTGAACGAACCCAACATTCATCATTCATAATTCATCAAACGATTTTCAATACAAATACAAAAGTGAAATGGCATGAGGTTGTTTTTCAAGTGAAGTAGAGTGATTGCATGTACAGCTATTTTCGTTACTCGCGATTCCTCGGCGAAGAAGTTCATGACTATGAAGAGACAAGGTGATAAATGTTTTAGAAGCTTACTCCATGACAAAACGTTTTGGGGCTGAAAGATCACGATCAGGGTTTGGGGCTTCGTTGGTCTTCGTGTAGAATGGTGATTCGGTCTCTTATCCAGTCGCTGCAAGAATACAAACGACGGACACGAGCCTTGCTACTGCGCGCAAGAGTTTCGCAGAAGATAAATTAACAATGAGGTCCTTAGACCTTCAAGGCCTCCCGCAATGAATTCTGATTCCGCCTAAATGCTGCGCAACAACTTTTAATGTCCTAACTTGGAGCTTCTATATAAGTTAAAGAAATCGAATATTCCAATCTCAAATTTATATTTCAAAGATTTACGGTTATGATTGACCAATGAAATAAACTACACTTGCACATTTTTGTCAGTTTTAGAATGTACAATTTTGTTTATATGATTTATAAAAATATTCATGCAATATTTGACTGTTTAAAGATTTTTCAATGTTTAAGATAAAAAATATCCCACACTATTTAACATTTTTGTTTTTTTATAAACGAAAAATCCCCTGAAATGTCTATTCTCCATCATTCTGAATCCCTGCTCATTTTTATATTAGAAAAACAAAGTTTTGTCAACAAAAATGTTTGACGTGCTAGTTTTCCCAGCTTTATGCTATTCTATATTCAGAACTCTGAAAGTGGAGTTCTCTCTTTTGTGTTGAGTTGAAAAATGATATGCAGAGAGGAGTGGACGGGTTATATCAATAAGACGACAAGTGATGAAATTACCATGTGCGCACTGAGATGGTATGAATGACCCGCATATGGCTCGGAACCAACAGGCCATGAATGAATAATGTTACTTGGTGAAATGGAGCACGAAGAAATTTCGTACAAAGGTGTCAAAATGAAACACTTTTACAGGATAAAGGAAATGACTCATTTCAATAGAATTGTACTTTCCATTATTAATGAGTGCTCGATAATAAGTGAACACGATTTTCATTGATGAACTGGGATCATCACTCATAAAAATTATCTCTTTTAAAAGAAAATTTTTTCTTTCTGTCTCACATACATCAACATGTATTTGAACAATTTTGATTGTACATTTTTTAATTGTTTGCTTCGGAGTACTATCTTAAAGGACGTTATAAAGACGTTTCATCTAAAATCGCATTTCTCGTACGATGTAATTTTATTTCAACTGGCGATGCTAGATTGAAAACTTGTATCATCTTTCAAGCGATTGGACAGAACGTTGGACATCGATTTTTAATCAGGAATATTGCATTGATCATGATGAAAGAGCAAATTTTCTGTATTATTACTTTTTGAAGCTGTACCGTTGGCAAATCGGTGGATGTGTTCAAGCGAGTTCTTCGACTGATTTTTAATAGGGTCTTGAGGGCACGAAATTTCGTTAACCGTGCAGGTTTTGGGATGAAACGTAGCAAATGAACGAGATGTTATAATATAACGCACCTCTCGTTAAACGGTTTCCAAAGTTGGGATCAACTTTGATTAGAGCATCCTGCTAATGACGGGGGATCGACCGACGTTTAATCCAATATTCAAAGCAGTCTGGGCCAACTCATCAGCAGCGAAGCATTAGCTCATCATCAACTATACGCCAAAGACGTTGCTGCCACGCTGAATTAATGCCGAAGTTAGCGCACATGAATTTGCAACATTTATTTTTATCATTATTGACAGTTTACTTTGACGATCTCGTTTCATGGATTTCTCATTTTGAAACATGAATTATCATCACTCGCGAGGACTTTAAAACCTGCACTTGCCGCTGGCGCAACTATAGATCAGATAGCGTGGAGGAAAAAAGAGGAAAAACGGGAAATGTAAATAGAATGGGAGGTAAAAAGGGAAAGATTTTATAATGGGTCTGGAATTCTGGTGATAAGGTTAGGGATGAGGGTAAACAAGTAGTATATTGGATGGTAATGATAAATTGTTGTCTGTGGCTCTATTAAAAATGTCCTTTTGACAAGGAATAAAACGAAAAAATGTAGAATAGACTTTCTTTCGAGATTAAAAAAAAAATGTACACTTTCATCGAAACCCAAAACTGCAATTCAAACCAAAATTCGTAACACAATGCAACAAAAGATAACAGACATTGTGGAATTCAATACGAGATACCCGAAAACACAATACGTCACCAAACATGACGAAACACAATGCAACGCGAAAGTAAACGAAACTTTATGAATCGATTATCAATAATTCGTACGCTAGAATGTAGAAATGCCATGTTTGAGAACGTCAAAATGCTAACATTTTGCGTTACACATGTTTTGCGTTTTGCTTCATGTTAAATAAAACAAAATTTTTATTTTTTCAATTTTATTTATCAGAGAAAATTATTCACAAAAGCTTTTGAGGGTGAATTTTGTTGTCTCGCGATAAAAATCACATAACTCAGCTTTTGAACGAAGTATCAGTGTCATAAAATTGAATGCATATCATCGATTTTATTAGTAGCAATATGTAAGCTCCATTAGAAGTAATTTTTCTCTCTTGTACCTGAAACTCTTCCCCTCTGTTTCTTATCCTTTCATCCACTGCGTGCGCTTTTAGAAATCGTCATCTTTGCAAATGATTTCTACGTCTTATAAAATTTATCAGACTCTCACACTTGAGTGCAAATGGTCGCGACCAATCGTACGCAGTGGCCAACGTCGACAATAAAGATAAACGTAAAATCTAACTGCTTCCCTCATTTCAGCCAAGTTTGCCCAGCTTTCGTGAAATCATTTCAAAGTAAAGGCACTTTGGCGAGATGAGCTGTCGAGAGGGTACGACTTGGCGAGACTTTTAAAAAGCTCTTTTCGGAGGCTCCGATGCTACTTGTAAACGCTAATTGAATCGTTTAGCTTGAAAAATTATTTGACCCCGTATCGTCCATACGCCACGGCCACAGCTTTGAATTATAATAATGGAAATGATTTTGCGAAAGGTTACGCTGATAAGATAATACGTTGTTTGCATATTCCTAATCTAAAATTTCACGTAAATTAAATTTAATAATAAAAACGAGGTCTCTATATGAAATTCAAATCACCTTTCTGCGATTCGAAAAATGTTAAGTCTGCAGGATTTGTGAAAACATGCGACATTTTTCATCCACATTTTTTTTTCTCTGCTCCTCCTGATTTGCATCGCAACTTTGACGGTCCTCCGAAGAGCCATTTTTCGCAGCGCGACAAAATCAATCCCCTTGATTGTACTTTTTGCATAACACGATAAAGAAGATAAAAGTAGATAAATCCCTCTATCAAGAGTTCGGAACGATATATACAGTCTCGGCGTATAACTTGGTTAATCTCGCTGTTCCCGGACACCTTCAATTACAGGATCAAAGGACGACTCGTTCGTTTCTCCAAGGAAGACGGAGAGCCTGAGGCATCCAGGGGTAAATGCGTCTCCTTTCCAAAGGTCTTTCTTATAGAACTGTGCACATAGACTCAAGTCAGTATCTTACTCTCACGCGAGTTCTTGCTCGCGGCTTAATTGGAGCAGCTTTGTACGTGTAATGGTTTTTATAAAACCACCCTCATCACTTCAAAGTTGATTTTTTTTACATAAGAACAAACGTTGAAGACTTAATCACATTGAAGCTTTACAAATTATATTAAATTTTTCATTTAAACAAAGCTTTTTCGTTTATTTCGCAAAATTAAAGTTAGTGTGACGAACAAAATTTAAATGTGTCTGAAATATTCATCTATTAACGCGTCTGGGGTTTTTCGGCTGAAATTAAGATGCCCGGTGCGCATGCAAATTTTTTTGTTCATTTTCTCAGCGCGAATTCCTACTTCAAATTATACGAGCTTCTTAGCAAGTGGAAACCTCTCCTCTGGACCTTACAATTAAGTTGTAAACGAGAATGAGAATGTCATATGCACATTCCGGTGTAGTTTAAAAATGTACATTTGTTGAATAATTTTTTAATTCATCTTTATATTTTCATTTAATTAACGTAATTCTAATTACAAAATTTACTTGAATTACCCTCAAGATGAGTATTCAAAAACGTTGGAAAACATTTTTGATTGTTGTCATTTTCAACAGAACTAAGGTTAAATGTTTGAATAAATGTCCCACTGAATGTTTGGATACGTTCGTCAATATTCAACGCATCGCGATCGATGTGAAACAACGCTTATTGAATGCGCTTGTCAATATTTGCGAAAGCACGCCGATTATATCAAACAATCTATTTTAATTTTAACTATCTGTCGTGAAAGTAAAGATATTATTGTTTTTTTTTTGTTTTTGTAATTGAAGTGTGTATGCATAAGTCACGTTTGTTATGTAGAAAATAATGAAAACCTCTTGAATCCGATTTGATACGGAATTTGTAATACGAATTATTGTCGGTTAGTGCATTTCAACGTGATATTTCAGCCATCCTCGGAAATTCCTGTACCAAGTGCTCCAAATCCTATCGAGCACCAATTATCGGACCAGGCACTTTAAAAAGGCTCCGCTAGACGATAATTCCTTCCATTTGTAATACAACTAAATTTGTTAAACGAACTCCTTATAATGCTGAATGAGGCAAAATTTAAACCTTCATGAATCTAGGGGAAAAAACAAGTCTCAAATCAAACTGATCCTCACGATGCGAAAAATCGAATCAGAAGAACAATTATTTTTCTGAATGGCTTCTAAATTGGTGAAATTCTCGATTACGACGTGAGATATTAACGCCTTGATACGAAGGACGACGCAGCGAAAATGTAATTAACGACAGATTGTTGTACTATATACTCAACAAGCAGCAGGAACGCTCGGTGTTCGTTGTAATTGATTTTACATATATACGCTTTGCGTCTACACTTGACGGTGACAAGAAAACTCGATGTCTTTGATAAAAGACTATTCAAACAGTTCAAATAAGATTCAAAACAACTTCTATCAACGTATTCAAGGGGGAAAAACATTTTGATTACAATTGATGGCGGGCTAGCAAATGCTTATCCCGCTAAATATATACACACTAATGAAAAAAGTTGGCAGGTTCGAATGAAACGACTTGCGAGTATAAATAAAAATTAGCATTTATTATAAACAATTATCAAACTCAGTATAATATTTGCAATTAAACATGTTTTTTTTTTTTCATCGAGTCGGTCTGTCTGTAATGGATGGATTAGTGTCCATGTATTTTATGCATGTCACGTGTGTGTGTTGGATTTTTGTCCGTGTGCTTAAAACACATACATAGAACATATTCTCGCATTTGGAGAATATTTAGCATAGGCATCTTAATATCTAGAGGGAGAATGAATAGCGAATAGGACTTCTTCGGAGGTATTCGAGGGAATGAATTTCAAACAATAAATTAATGTTAGTACAGACGAGACTTCCAACAGCGTTGCAAGCTCATCCATTTCGAATGCGTTACAATTAGAGATTGCACTGAAAAAATATCTTTCGCTGCAACTGTAAGATGCGATACGCCATGATTTTGAATTCATTTATTACCGAATGTAATTTTGTGCGACAAAATAATTTTTCCAGCTACGAAGGGCAGGTCATAATACTAGCAATAAATAATGAAATCTTTGTAAGAAATAGTCTGCAACAATTTTGTTTTTTTTTTTGCATCGATTAAATATCAATTTCATATTTGTACATTGAAACGATAAAAATCAGTGATATTTTTTGTCAGTTTCGATACAAATAAAAGTACCACACTGAACAACAGAAGACAGCCGAATGAATTTTGCGAAAGGATAAAAAAAATTGGGACCCTAGTCAATCAATTGATTTTATTTTTTTTGCAAATAATGTTTTCAATCTCACTCTGTTAAAATCTATCGGATGTTCATTTTTGCACACTTTTTATATTTTTTTTCTTTTCGAATTTTTTTATAAAAATAATATTTATATAATTTACAAATCTAAAAATAAAAAAAGAAACAAGCGACATGAAAGAAAACAGCACAAAAATGCTCACAAGATGAATTCTAACAATGTGTCGTCACTGAATCACATTGTTCACAAATTAAAATATAACCATCAATGATTCATTAACACAAGTTTGTTAGATCCCCGACAAATGATCATGACAGAGTCACAAAAAAATGCACACAAGTATAAATAATGTCAATGAAATAATAATATTAATAATATAATAATATTAATAGTCTTTCGTTTACTTCAACGCAAACGTCTCAAGGAGCGTCACGACTCCTGACAGCTTATGTACACTGCTCCCCGAGACGACGCTGAATTTGTCATCGAAATGTCCCGACGAAGAACAAAATTCAATCGCTTCATCACATAACATTCACACTCCTCTCCAAACCGACGAGCATCAAAAGTAACAATAAATATTTCTAGCTCGCGACGTTGAATTTGGTGACTGAACAACCTTTTTACAAACAGCATTACAATTACCTAGCCTTAATACAAAGGTATACAAAAGTGACGGACATTTCTGTGACAAATCCAAGCCCGGATATCCTCGTATCGCGCTTTTATTTACAAAAAGCTCTCTCCATTGTTCTCCGTTGTTTCCTGTTCTTCAACGAGGACCAGAAGACGCTCGTTCTCACCGCTAGAGAGGGAGACGAATTCTTCGGTGCCTCGAAAAAGAGGAAGCGGAGGAGGGGGGGGGGAACGAACGTGAGAAAGAAAGAAAGAGGGCCACACTCCTTACAGAGAATACCGATGATTTACACGCGCACTTAACGTCTTTCCCGAGCCGAGAAAGCACACTTGTTGATGAGCAAACAGATGTCGAAGGAGCGAAACAGACGTGCAGAACGAGGATTGACAGGGCCGTCTCTTGTGATCCGACGGTGACAAGACTGAAAACGTAATCGACCTCGTTTAGCGCGTCTGGTCATTTGGACGTGTTGCCACTTTTCGAGGTCATGAAATCGTTTCACTCGAGGCAACGAGTCTCGTTGTATCTCGATCCCGAATGTCGTTTTGATCTGCGCGTCCATTGACAATGGCGCCTCAGTTGGCCACTTTCACGAGCTCCGGGTTCTCGGTTACGTAGGCCGGGTGAGCGAACGCCATGCTGGCCATCGCGACGCTCTTGCGGTCCGCTCGCACGCGGAAGAACAAGAACGCTGCTACGAGCGAGGCGACCACGACAACCAACAGCAGCATCACGAGACCGCCCACGAAACCGGGCAGCGACATGCAGATCGTCTCGGGGTCCGCGTTTGCGTTCGCGTTCTGGATCACTACCGTCGTGTCGTTCTGCGCCGCGGTCGTTCCCAGAGCGAAATTCACATCCCCGGGTGCGACCACCTGAATCGTCCGTGAAGTGTTGACGTCCGTCATCTCTTGGGCTGCTCGCTTGTACACGTGAGAGAACGTCACGGTGTGGAACTGATCCTGTTAAAAAAATAATTGTCTTAGAAATAGGATTTGAAGGCATTTTCTAAACGAGTTTATCTTTATTTTTGTTTTCTTTCAACTGGAAGAGAAAGTTCTCTTGGGCGTGAGACTCACCATTTCCTCTGCGAGCCTTCGTCTTCGGGCCCCGCGAAGTTCAGCCGGAAGACCTTCAACCGATCTCGGTCGACCTCCAAGAGTGGCCAAGTTACCTTCTAACTCTTCAGAGCCCACTGTTCCTTTCCTTTTTACGGTCTGGTAAGCAGCGGCCGGGTGACCAGGAAGAGGTGGTGGCGGCAGATGAATATTGTCCTGAGGACTTTGCGGTGAACTACTTGCAGTTGCGTCGCCCGGAGTCGAGCTCGGCGACGAGGACGAAGTTTGAGCCTGTGGCGCTGGTACTACGTCAGCATTCGGTTCGCTGCAAATCAACACAAATTATTTCAATCTCACGATAAACTTTTAATTGGTCTGATATTTTTTTCATTTAAAATTAGTTTTCGTTTTTTTTTCTTTTCTAATCTTGACCCATTTTATAAATAAAATGCACACGTCAAATAATTATCATCAAGCATAATTCAACACTGCATCTATTAAAATAATTCGTTAATATGTGTAACTGAACTTGTGCATAATCATTCAATTGTGGCTATCTTATCGAGCTAAATATGTATTCATAACTCAGCACATTTGCATAATGAAAAATGGCCTGATAATCGAGAATGCATTCAGCTCGTAACCACGGCTTGTGAATGTATGCCGATTTGGGATCTGTAATCTTTTTTTTTTTGTTTCCTTCTTTTTTCATAAATCCTTCATCCACGTCTCAATTTTATGCAAAAGATGTCTCTCGGTTGCGTTTATCGACTTTCGAATTCAACATTAATTTCAGCTGTACTGTTTAATTTAGCACCAACAATTTGTCATGATAAACCGTTTTGTGACGGATTTCTAATTTTGTTATGATCTGATAAGTTGTCATGTGCCGAGTGAGCAATCATATTTCCCACGTACGATATTCCGTGCGTTCTTTATAAATCTTTATAAATATGTAAGAAATAAAAGTTGTTTACCTGTAGGCACCAGATGGACCGCTCGGTGGATGTCTGGGATCTGGGGAGTAAGCGGGAGGCACACCATACTCGGGAACCGGTGGCGAGCCATATTCAGAAGATAATCCTTGATGAAGTGGAGTACCGTATTCTCCTGAGATAGTGTTGGCAGCTGGAACGCCGTATTCGAGTCCCGGATGTCCACATTTGGGTTCTGGACAGTTGTACCTACAGACTTGAATGACACATTGGAAGTGCACGCTCATACTGTCCGGGAATTTGAAGGCTTGGAAGTAAGCGAAGCTGACTACAGAGGCGCTAGGACCGAAGTTCTTAATTTTCTGGAACCTGAAATGAAAAATAAAAATGAGCAAAATAGAAGAAAATAAAAAACAAGAATGCTCAATAATTCTGAACGAATACAAGAAAATTTTCCTTTGTAGAACAAACAAGAATGTTCTAAAACGCTATCGTTCGCAACAATTCTAAACAAAAAAATTCAACTCAATTACCTGGACATGATTTTCGGCCTGACAACGCAACCGTACTGGTCAACGAGCTGGATGGGTGTTCGTTTGCCATCATGAGCGACGCAGTTTCTAACAAGCATGTCAAACTTGTTCTCGTCGTCTTTGATGGCAAGAACCATGGTCATGGTCTGGCCGATCTTGACGATGCCGGAGACCTCGGAGGCCCAGGGGCCCTTGCCAACCTGGATCTGCATCCAACATTGCAAGTTGTCGCCCAGGAAGTTGGCAGTGACGGCGTGGAGCATGTCGACCTGGAAGGGTCGGAAGGTGACGGCCTTCTCGTAGAAATCGTACCAGGTGCAGCGCAATTTTCGGGCCTGGTCCCAGACCTCCTGCACGTACGGATCGTACTGGACAATGATGGTATTTTCAACGTAACTACCAGAGGGAGTCTGGGCCCCATAGGTTGCGACATTGTGGTTGGCCGAGGAGCTCATCCCGCAGGAATTCAGGAAGATCTCAAAGGTGGCGCTGAGGTGGCCGGTTCCCGGCTTCAGGTGGACGCAGTGCGGGTCCGAGTAGAACCCTTTGCTGAATATCATCCCGTAGAAGGGTCGGTCGAACTCGATGTTGACTCGCATGTGCGTCTTCTCGCATTGCACCTGCAGGTGTTTGATCTGCGGGGTGTCCGGCGTTGCGAGCGGCCAGTTCTCCTCGGCCCCGTGGGTTGCTGGGGGTCCATATTGCGCCTGCGGCCCGAAAACCGCTCGGTGCTCGAGTGGCAGCGAGCTGCTATCCACCAGGGGCGCTTCGCTTCTGGTTCCCTGAAACTAATTAGACCTCACGTTATTGGACCGTCCAATAAAACGATACATTTTAATAAACGTTATTGAGAGAGTCTCGACGAACTTCCCTGGCATTTCATAAGTTGCCGAGACGGCTTTCAAGTTGCCGGAACTTTTATATTGAGAGCAACATTTTCCGAACAGTAATTGCACCAACTTCGACATCGCCACTCGACAAATAAAACGTACACCACCTCGAGATATAACTTTCAAATTCCTCTTATTCGCAGCTCCGCCCGGATATACTGGCAGATGAGCACGAATTTATTTGTAAACCAATTTAAGGGCCTCCGCGACTCTGGTTACATTGTAATTATCAATTTTTTTTTTCGCTTAACCCCCTTCCCCTCCTTCCAACCCCGTTTGCAGACTCGTTTTCGATTTAACGTTTCTAATTTAAATTAGGCGGCTGCGGAGCGAACGACGGAAATAAAAACACGCAATTACGGCGCGATAATGAAACTACCGTTGCAATTGCGTAGACGACCTTTTAAAGGCCTTTGCAACAATATAAATTTAGCGTCAGATCGAGAGCCACTCTTTCCGGATTATGCCGAATGAATCCCAACCGCCGTCTTGGTTCTTGTTTTTCGCCAACCGCAAAACCGCAGAGCGGTGAATTTCGGATTCCGACTGTGTTTAGTCCAGACGCGTCTAACAGAATGTCAATTGCACGACACACATAGATTTTATTTTACTCAATTTACCAATACGGATTTTCCATCGGCCTTGGAAATTGAGTTCTCTGTTATACTGTCTTTTTTTTTATTATTATTATTTTTGTTTTTGCAAAAATCAGCATCTTGAATTAAGACAATTTAAAATAATGTTGTATTATTTTCGGATTATTTCTTTGCTTTCAATGTAATGACATTGTTGAGTGCTAAATGTTATCATGCCCCGTTTTAACGAGAACGTACCTGCTAGAAACAGAATGGAAGTGACTTATCGAAAGTTTAAATTGACACTTTGAGCACATCTAGGATTGAGATTAGACTAAGCCGAAGATGCCGAACAAATGCGATCAAACGCTCAACTGTTATTAAATTTCTATGGGTTTTAAAATCGAGGATCGTTATACATATTTGAAAGCAATTTTTTTTTCTTTCCAAGACCTAAATATTCAAAATTCACCGGCTGTGTTCATTCGTCGCAGCTAATTTTCGTCGAAATGGGGCAGCGCACTTTCTACATAATAGCGCACTATGCGAACCGAAAAAGAAAGGTAAAAAAAAATCGGACGGAGCCAAAGTAAATAACAGATTGCCGTGCGCAATAATTTCATCATACACAGTCTTATTCTTTTGATTATCGTTTTTTTTATTCCCGTTCGCAAAACGATCTGCGCACCATGAGAAAGTTTCGACCATGTATTTTGGGCGCAACCGTCGATCACGTATCTCGCTGAATTCTTTAATTGGATCGAGTTAAATCCTAATATTTGTATCGTTTTTGCTTGAATCCTACTTTTGAAAAAGGCAGACAAGCAGACTGAGTACAGTTAACTTTGCGTTCATCCTTTGCAATAAAATGGAGGTTGAGTATGTCAAGAAGAAAAGAACCTCGTTCAATATCGCCCGTGGCAATTTAACATTCCGGGTTACCCATATGAATGAAATAACAAACAAGCCTAGATCGGGCCCGAATTTCTAGCCCTCTCCTCTCCCTCTGCTTCTCACGCAACTAATTCTGGCTTCTCACTTTTTAACATATCGAGTCCGACTACTTTCTCATTATCTCAATTCGAACAGATTTCACTGGCTGTATTGTTAGGTCAAGTACTTGTTTACGGATATGCCTCCGATGCGTAATTTTCACCCGCAAAACAGCGAAACGGATAATAACATACATTCGGACCAAATTAATTAAGCTTCGGTGGGAAAATCGGCGGATCATTTCGTGTCTCTGATTTCACGCGAGGCGTATGAAATGATACATTCAAAACGGTATAAAATAAACTGGGCCACGGTCTGTAAAAAGTGAAAACTCGTTTTTCATACGCACCTCTGCACGGGAAACGAGTTTCAATTATGACAAAGTTTGATTCGACTTTTCATACGAACGTTTTTGTCCTCGATATGTAACAATCAAAACAAAAAAAAAGTAACAGAAACAAGCAGTTGTTTCAATTTTAAATAAGACGTTAACTGTGCGACCGAGCCACACGTATCTCATTTAATGACCAATTAAACTTTTCGCGGTTCCCCGAATTGCCAAGTATTCGATCGTAAAAACGGAACTCCGCTTAAGTGCAATGCCAAACCGTTCCCGAGCAATGAGGAAACGAAATCCAACTGATATGGGATGCCAAATAAAAAAAATTCTGTCACAAGAGAGAGAGAGAGAAAGAGAGTCAGTTAAAAATTTGGTCAATTCGGTGCAAAGAAGTTGTAAAAGAATACAAAAAATTGTATCGTGGATTGTGCTTCATTCAGCTATCAATAGTTGAATGACGTTGTGACACGCGATGGCATTCTTGTCACGAGTGCGCAACCGGTGCAGGCTACAATTTTTTTTTTTTTATTTCAAACAGGCGAGTCCAACAAGGCTGCAGTTACGTTCGCGAATAGCCACCGATAAGAAACAGGAAAGTTCACTGATACCTGTGCGCGATCGATGATTTATCGTCAACTATAATTCTGGTAAGCAATAACTCTGCGTGACACTCTTTGCTTCGAGTTTTTCATGAGATTAGGAGATGTAATACGCGCAGTTATGCAACGGTAACGCGAAGGAACAAATTTTACTTAACAATCATCAGTGTCGGGCAAAATTTTCACTTTTCTATTGTTGTCTCGGAGTTAACCATCCGTTCGGACTTTCGCCATATTGAAGACAGCCATCGCTCATAATGTACCTCTTGCAATTAAGAAAATTAGTTGTCCGTTACTCTGGTTTCAATTTCGTTTCATTAAATCATAAAATTTGAGACAATTCAATAGACAAATTGTTATTCATTTCATTGATTTATTTCAAGTTATTTAATTAATCAGTCATAAAAATGTAACGATGATAATGAATATCTTTGAAAAAAAAAATAATAAAATATTGTAAGAAAATTGATTGCAAAATTATTCATCAGTTTAATTTGAGCATCGTCATTGAAAAGTTATCCGTCGATTAATCAAAGTTCGAAAAAAATTGGAACGGGTTGTTGTTTTTCGTCCGAGTGTGATAATGACGAGGAATTTGAATAATGGGAAGAAAGTCGAAGGGCGCCCAAGGCAACGAAGGGTGTCTCAGAAAAGCCGGTCTGTTGATCTGACCCGTTTCTCGTGCGTTTAGAAAGCCAAGGCCCGGTCGCAGGTCCTCGACGAGCTCGTCCGCGTGACGGAGACGAGCGATCTCATACAAAGAGAAAACTCGCGACGATATCGCGTCGCTATATACGGCTCGAAAAAGTGGAACGGATCCACGCAACTATTTGCTCTCGACCGGTGCACACGCGTCGACAACAAAACGTCCCCGCGTCGCCACGAGTGTGTTCCATTAGCACTTTAATAGCACCGAGCACCGCTCGCAGGCACCGTTCGACGGAGGCGAATTTATTGCCACTCTATCAGGAACAATCATTCCAATTAGGCGTAATTGTAATCCTTCAGACAAAGTTGGACGTCCACACCAATTTGAGGTAAAAGTCATGATTTTTTTTTTTTTTTACAAAACTGAATTTTCTCGATCAAAATCTTGTAAGGACTTTGATAATTGATATCAATTTAAAAATTGGGCCTCCAGGTCGGTGGATCTAAACAAGGCAGAGTTTCACCGTTTTGACGAAATTGTTCCGGCCAAACAATTCACACTTGCCGAATGGAGTAGCAAACAAATTTGTCTCCAGATTTGAGATAACTTGTTTAAACAAGAGTTTATCTAGCTGTGAGCAAACACGATGAAAAAGATTGTAACTGCGTAACACGGTCGAACTCACTAAGCACCAATATTCTTATCGACGTCGGCGCCATTGTAAGTTGTTTGGTCGGACAATATTTACCTTTCGATTCGAACGGGAATCGAAATGATTTTTTCAAGCGAATGAAAATCAGAGGAAGAATTAGGGTTAGATTTAGAGAAAGCAATGAATTCAAAGGACCCGAGAGAGTAGCAGAAAAAAAAGCAAACACATGAGACACAACTCTCGTGCAAGTAAAGCGTCGTTAGTTTAACGTGGGGGTTTTTTCTGTGCCGTCGTCTAGATATTCATATAACAATAGATTATAATTAAGGAGATAAGTTGGCAGGCAAGTGCGGAACAAATGAAACAAGCCGAGCATTTTCCAGAACTAATTAAATGAAAATCAAGCGATCAGCGCATGGAAACCGACGTCGAGACGTGAGAATGAGGCTGCGTCTTCGGACCGCGTGTGTGAACGTGCCTGCAGATTTTTAATTGCGATGAACGCATTAGCGGAAACATCGTAGTGGCTCGTTGAAAAATGAACAGCGATGACAATTCGTCGCTGTCGTTCAGTTTCGCAGCCCCTTGGTGCAGAACACGTGACATTCGTTGCCTTATTTCGTAATTAAAAAAGTTTCCAACCCCCGGTCGTGTTTTGCGATTTATTAAAGAGCTTGTAAATTCATCGCACTTTTACTTTCAAACCGAGATTAAATTTAATTACGTTTAAGTAGAGATTAATACACCGAGCGAGAAAAAAACATAACGAGAAAAAGGAGAAAGAGTGGTGGAAAAGAAAGAGAGAAATAAAAACCGTTACTGTTAACTTGCAATTTGCTCGTTTTTCAATTGATCGAGAGAAAAAAAATGTTTCCATACAAAATCGTATACACTCCGATGAAAAGTAAATTTTATCTGTCAAAAGAAATGCTCGTTCGAATTTACGGTAAATAAATAGTTCTCTCTCGACCGGTTTTCCAGCGGAGCAACCTCTACGGCGAAAAAAGCATTAATTAATTTGTTTTTCGCTAATTCGAATGAAAAAAAATGTTAACGAAAAACGTCGGATGAACACGAGTGCGCATAAAATATTACGATGAAACAAACTGGAACATTTCCAGCGTTGGCTGTGTACCGTATGCCTTATTCAGAACGTAAACGACAAAGTTGCGCGATTGCTCGGTGATTAATGGAACATCATTATCTCGCGGAGTAATTTGCAATTCATTTGAACTTGTCATTTGCGCTTATTTCGAGCGGGATAAAATTTTCGATTAGACTCATCGCGCAAACGTAACATAAATTGTGTTCCCATCCTGTAGCTGCCGACGGAGTTTATAATCCGATAGAGATAAAACGCTCGAATGTGTCATCTAATTGGCCGACTCAGTTACTAATTTGCCTAAACGACTGTCTCATTAACAGGATAAATCAATTTAAGGCCAATTCGACAGACGAAACGCTCGTTCCAAGCAGGTTACATTTCAAACGAGACCCCGCAACGTGATCTTGAATTACACCGACTGAGGCGAAATTAGAAATGAAAAGCTGCGGTCGTCCGCAAGATTACGAGTTAGGACCAGCCGAGGCGCGAAACGTAACGTCACCTCAATGATAATTTGTCAACGACTCTCTAACCAACAAATACTTTCTCGGCTTATTTTTTTCCCCTTTTTTACAATGATCCATTATGTAAGGATAAATTCTAAATCCAGTTATAAGAGGTGGAAAAAATCGAGTTTTCCAATAAATCCTCGTTGGAAACAAACAGAATTGTAGAAAATGTTTTACTTTATTTTATTTTTTTTCAGGTGCATTTATAAGACAAATAGAATAGTAAACTTTTTTTTAACAACCGTCATCTCCAAGGGTCAACGAACAGGCATCACGTGTTTTGAAGCCCGGAACAACTTTCACGTGGAAAACGCTTTAGCTCCTAAAAGTTTTTCCCAGCTGGGCAAATGAGATTCGTAACACTTTCCATTTCCTACCCGCTCGAGGAAAATGATTACATGAAAGGGAACCCCGAAAGTGGTATAAACATCTGATGTCTTCGGTCATAAAAAAAAGGTTACATTGTGAGGACAAAAAAGCATGGAGAGGATTAAAAAGCTTTTACCAACCAGGAACTAAGCGATGAAAGAAACTCCCAAGCGTTTTATAAAACTGCCGAAAAAATTACCCCGCTCTTTGGCATGGAAGAAGCCAAGAAAAAAAAACAGATACAAGAGATTAATTTTCAAAAATGAAACAACTTTTTGTTTTTAAATTTGGATAAAATGAGTTAACAAGTCGTTAATCTGGGAAATACGGTAAAGCTGGGGCGATTCTAGAAATGAAAGAACGGGGCATGTTACACGTTTAGTCAATGACATGAGGTAAGACGAGACGCGTTTCTCGGGAAAGAAAGCCGCTGCGAAAAGAAGTTGATCCGAGCCGGCCGGCCGTGCGTGGTGCGTGCTCTGGAAAGTCTGTGGATGCCGGAAAGAGGGGCACCGCGTCCGGCGCAATGACCTACTATCGTGTTTTGCGTCAGATCCAACGACGCACGCCAACGCGTGCATGTAAATCACCCAATTGAACGTCGATGGTGCGTCTATTCACGTCCTCAGCTATCTGTTCGGTCGAAATCGTAACCTGTTGGCTCATCTCGTTATATCAGGGGCAAACATTTGCAAACGGGGAGATTCACTTTTCACGGATGGAAGTTTTATAGCCGGCTCGGGTTCGCCTATCAAGATGTCAATTCCAAGATAAAACAGACGAGATTGCAGATGCTAAACGACATTTGAGACGTGCGAATGAAAATTAGTGTGTTTTCTGTGGCCTGCAAATGTTGTGCAATTCTGAGGCGAATTAATTGAAATTGCTCGGTTCCTCCTGCACTTGAGACAAATTAGAGCGTGACGCTTTTCGGCGGTTGATTCAAAGAGGGGGCATTTTTTAAGGAAGTGAATGTACGACACAATTTTTTGTGCCAACAACGTGTATGCCGGAATCGTGTTGATACAGATGGTTAACTTTTGCGCTACTAACAGGCGGTAATTCGGTAAATTCAACGTTGCAACAATTATTAGTGATTCTTTCAATATTAAGTTTTAAATGAGAATCCTATAGACTGACTACTTTGTTTTTTTGCAACAAATCAATTTTATTACGAATCAGTTTATAGTTACAAATTGAAACATTTACAATTTGCACTCGACAAAACAACCAATTAATTTGCCATAATGTTGTTTAACTGATTTACTTTGATTAACGCAAAAGCTCTAATTTACCGAAACTCCCTGACGTAAAAACAATCGCGAAACTATTTTATTCCCTATTTAGGTTCAATTTCAATTTAAAAACAAATTACAGCGTTGATCGCGACTTTAATTTTGCCTGCGCACAGTATGTCGAAGTTGAAAATTAATTTGAATCATTTTTCGGTCCTGATAGAAATGTTCGTGCGCCAAATTACTTAATTTCAACGTCATTTTCAAGCGACTATTAATCACGCGCTCAGCAAAGTTGACCCATCAAGTATCGTAACCGCGGTGCAAAATTTTCGGATGTACGTTAGCCGCGTCATGTTCGTGCCCGGAGGCAGTTTGCTTACTTAATTAACGGTTCAACGATTGAGAGACTCATTTTTGCATTACGTTCCGCGGCTCTTGAAATGCCCAAGCCAATTTCAAGTGCGTTTTTACTGTTATCCTTGAAAAATCAACCTCAAATAGTGCACTAATTCTTCCCGCCAATATTTATCTATCAAATGTGAGCATCATACAACTTTTTACACTCAGTTGAATTTGATTTTCAATTAAAAAATACTCAAACCAATTTAAATGCGATCCAACATTTTTATCATAATTTTTAGATTGACTTTTGAATTGTAGTTTGTTTGCTTTGATTTTTCTGATAGATTTCCAAATCTGATAAAAGATTAAAATGCGGTAGGTTTTTATTTTTCCGGTATACTTTTTCCACCACTGAAGATAATAATTTAACTTCGTAAACATTACGAACGGAATACGTTTAGGGTAGTGCACAGCTTGTCACACGCGTTTAACTGAGCAACTTTTTCTATTTTCCTCTATAACGGACTATACGTAACGGAGCAGTAGAAGTTTTCCTAAAAGCAGTCAACGGAAGATAAGTCAAAAGTTCATTGTTTCAAATTTCATACGAAACTTTCATTATATCATTAACTGTGCTAACATATGCATAATGTCGACACTGCTCCCCACCAAAAACTCAGTTTGCTTAATGTCAACTAAAACCTCAAAATTGAAAATTATCACATTCAAAAAAACATCAAACTTATAAGATGATCAAAGTCATTAAATCATTGTTATCAAAAAATCTGAAAAAATAATATTTATTCGGCCATGAGAAAGGTTTTTTTCTCTCTACCCCGGATGTTAATTAGTGACAGTGTACGTTTAATGAACAACTCAAGCTTTGACATGTAAATCCAAGATTGTTGAATGACTTAAAATGAATCTTTCCCGGAAACACGAGAGAAAATGGAAAATAAAAAATTCCAGCCAAATTTCTTATTATAATTTCAGTGAACAACGACAACACCCATCTTTACATGTACTTTCTTTTTTTCTGGAGATCTTGTTCATGAAGATTGAACTACAGATATACATAGCCTCACTATAATTTCTGATGTTAATGTCGATGCCAAAGACTTAATTACTTCAAAAATTGTACATTGCACCGATTAAACTTATTTTTATTGCAACATTATATGATCTTTAAACAAAAATAAATAAATAAACAATTCAAAAACATTTGCAATAAATAAAAAAAATGCATACACAAATGTCTGATGGATGGTTTAGAATTGTTACACCGTGCTCGATTATGATTTGTTGTTGATTGAAAAAAGGAAAGGGTGGGGGGGGGCGTGGCTTGTCAAAAAACGTATCAAAATTTGTATACTCACAGCTAGAAAAAATGGTAATAACAGTGACAATGCTGTCCTCCATATACTCCTCCGCGTCTTGTCCATCTTCTTGTGTTCAAGAGCTCTCTGCAATTAAGACAGAAAACATTGTGAGTCGTCGTTATCGAATCCAGACTACGATAGGTGGGACAAGCGCAGGCGAGCGAACGAGTTTTCCACCTGCGTCGTTGAACAACCGAGCATCCACAAACACCAATTTCCGATACTACACAATTTTATAGCCCGATTTTATAGCCTAACTAAAAAACAAATCTAATTGCATCAGAAACACCACGACAGATGTCAACCGCACGGTACTGGCAGAATCATCAAAAAACCCAACCGAGTACGATCAAAAAAAAAAATTTACAAAATGCGTGTTTGCTCGAAGTTCCGAACCACCGAGAGACGAAAATTGTTTCGCACTTGTTCACCTGAATCTAACCCCTGCGAGCCACGTCCATAAATCCCTCAGTTAAGGAAAAAAAAGATGTAATTTTTTTGTCGATAAACCAATAAAAAAAATTGGACAGCCACTTTCCGAGCGGTAATCAAGAGCGGTGCCTCATTGGACCGTGCGCGAAGTTGGGTACCACAGTGGGGCCCAGAGTGGCTCTGAGCTGGCCGTCGACGACTGACTGAAAGAGGTATTGGTAGCTGTCTCAGCTGCAAGCCACGTCCCAGTGACCTACTGACGGTGTCGACGGTCTAACCCGCTTCCCCACCAAGAGTCCATTGGGCCCCAACCCCCACCCCTCAGTGGTCTCGCCCCGGCACAGGTGAAAGACTCGCGCGGAGACCCACCGAATATCATTGCTTGTTTCCGAGATAAAAAGAGATCACAGGAGAGAGGCATTCATGTCGCTCCTTCGGGAGACCAGTCGGCCCAACGAAAGTCCTCCGCGAGGAGCCTTTTTAGGAATATACGCGACGGTGTTAATTTAATTATTACGAGAGCCTGATCAACTAATTAAACATAACGAGACACCGTCTGTTCGACGCTTTCGAAAGTGTTCCTGATTTGACCGATGGGTCGTGCATCGTGTTGCATTTTGCTGGCTCGTTCACAAAGATTTTACTTTTAGATAATTTCACATTTTTTTTATTTTCAAAGAGCTGTTATTAGCAATGGATATAATTGACTCTATTTATTTTATTAAATTACAAAAAAGTTAAATATAAATAGTGCATAGATACCATAAGTATCAGCATCCATATATGGACTATATATGTTACAAAAACATGTATGACCACACATGTTATGTACTATATATATACTTAAATATATATTGCATATTTGCCCATATTTGGTTCCAGATATATTGCATATATGCAGACATACATGTGTAGCAGTTTTTTTTTTATAATGAGCCAATAATGGGATATAAAATGAACTAAAATGTGTAACCTCGAAAAGTGCCGATCTCAACCGATACTTTCTCCGGGACCACCGAATCGAGACGCGCTCGAAATGCCAAAGACTCGCAGTCCAAGGGGTAACGTTTCAGTGGGACAAATTGGCCATTTGTACAGAAAATAATGAGAACCAGCGACCTCCCGGTCAGACGTCCTACTAAACAAATGTATTCATTGGTCTCGTGAAACGGACATTGTTATTCGCAATCCGTTTGGATATTTCAGCGCATGACGATTGTTTTATTCCTTTATCCTTTCAAGTTGGAGTTTCTGCTGGCCGTCTCGGACCCTCTGCAGAGGAGCAGTGAAAGTGGCGGACGAAACTAGAACAATCATATCTCGTATCCGCTCCAGTGTCTTTTTGCCCGACGTTGCGAAGACACCGTCGTCTCGATAGCATTGTTACGAGCCCGCGATACGAAGAAAGCGATTTGCATAACTGCGGAGATAAGGGCCGAGCCAAACCGGAAGAATGCGTCGCGCTACACTGACCCACATAACACGCCTGCATGCTATACCGCGAGGCAAACTGGAAATTGCCCGAGTCAAAGGTACGAAGACCCGGCACGAGAGATAATTCGTGAAAGCGCGAGTGAATATATTTTCTGTTCTCTTCCCTTGCAATTCGGCGAGGCATAAACGTCAGGATGAATCATGCAAAAAACGCTCTCTTTTATTCTCAACTCAAATTAAATGGTACGTTATATATATCCTGACTAATTTTTTTTGTCTTGGATTTTTGTGGTTTCTTTTTTGGATTTTATTTCTCCGAATGTTATTTTTTTTTTGTTTTTTTCGTTTTACTTTTCGTGGCCGAACCGAGTTTGTAGGGTCACTCGATAAATCGTGCCTAACCGATAGTGGTGGATGGAAAACGCGCCCGCAGGCCAAACTGGTCCAAACGTCGAAAACCCTTTAAAATCTCAGTTACATAATTTATAGTTAACTTTTATCGACCGTAAATCGTCTGACTTGGGTGTGTTTTTTCGCAGTGAGTTATGCCTTATAAATGTCTCGTGAATCTTTAAAAAAAAGTGCCTTGCAAATTTTTTTTTGTGAGAAAAAAATAAAATTTCAGTTTAAATTTAAAAAAAGTCTCTCTGAATTTTTGTACATTTTCAAACATGAAATTTTTTTCATTCATTTTCTACTCTTGAATAATATTTGTATTTTTTTTCATGATATTATGTTTTAAAAGATCAAATTATAATAATCACAATCTCACTTTCTACAGGGTGAGACATCACTGAAGGTGTTTGTCGGACACGAAAAAAGGAGTTGCAAAAAAAAATATATTCGTATGTAATCGGATAGAAGGAGGACTTATTAGGTGAAAGCGGCCCAAAAATGAGAATCCCCGTCACGATACGATAGCCGCGTGGACATTAGACGCGGAAGCGCGTCATTCTAGAATTTCGTTCCCGCAACCCAAATCGGTTACTCGCGCATACGCGAGAGCACTTTCGAAAAGATCGCCTACTTCCACACGGATCTACCTGACGCGCGCGTTCTCTCGAGACTGCCTATGCTTGTAAAACTCATGGTGTGATTTGCATGCGTGACTTCTCGTTGCGATCGCCAGATCTTCGACGTCGAGATACCAATCGAGCTCATTTATTTCCAAGGTCCAACTCGAGGGTCAAATCGAGCTCCACGTGTTTTCATCTTGGAATTCTTTGCCCCCTCATTTATATTTCCAGACGAAACAGAAAGTTTCACCCAAATTCTTGGTTTTTTTTTTTTCTTTCAATTGATGATTTTTTTTTCCTCAAACGAGAAGAAAATGATTTGTTGATTGGTTTTTCGAAAGTGAAACTCAGGAGGAAAAAATTTTTGAGCTTATTGAATAGCGAAGATTACAAGAACATCACAGCGGATGAACTCAATTATGTGCTTAAGTTCGATCATTAATTATCATTCTTTTCCGAGGTCTAGATTATTTGTTCGATGGTCTACAACAAAATTGAATACTTCTGCGCGATCTGCTTCGCGTATGTACATAAATCACGTTTCGTTATCATTAAAAACCATTAGCATCGCAATCTGGGACGTGCAATCAAAAAGCGATCGAACCTTCTACAAATCGTATACATTTGATGGAAAGTGTTGCGAATGAAAAACGCAGTAATTATGAACGGCTTCGCGCTAATCAAAGGCTTCGGACGCGAGTTCCAACTTGATCGTGTTTCCGCGGCGGAAGCGATAAAAGAAGTGATGAAGAAAGAGGGTCAGTACAGCCGAACAGAGGACCATAAAAGGAGAGATGATTTGCGACGAAGTACAAACGTCAGTGTTTTGAAGACTGTGCACAGTTGGTGACAGAACGACGAGTCTAGAAAGTCATTGCACCGATGAGTCTGCGGTACACTTTATGAAACACATGGTATCGCAATCTGATCTTCATCGATTTTCCGTAAATTAGTGTGGAGAAAGTCAGCTGCACAAAACTTTGCACTTTTCGTTCCACTTTGCGTTTGTTTCAATTGCAACGACAATTTAGCATTGCTAATTGCTCGATTGTATGTAAAAGCTGATTAATTCATCTTGGCTCATTTTATCAGCCTTTTCGCACAGCTATTAAGATTCTTCGGAGACGAATGATTCCTCTTTGATGTATTTTGCAATACAATTTTTTTGTTGGTTTAATTTGTTGTTTAATTGATTTCAATTTCTGATTAGTTCAATTTTCTGGTCATGTTTGTTTTATCACCAATTTTATCAGCGCATGTATTAGGGCAAAAAATGAATAGATCGAAACATAGAGTGAAGTATTTTTTCTCTAGCATGTATATTTATTTGTATACTTTGATACGAGTGAAAAATAATTGCCAATGAATTGACTGACACGTTGGAATCATTGGAAATCGGGGCCGCGACAAGAAACATTCGTAGAAGTCACTGTGAATGGCAGCCGACAAAAGGAAAAGCGACGAAAAAATAAAACAAAAACCGATGAAACGTGTACGCGCGCGAAATTGTGCAACGAAAACTTTTCTATTATGCACTCTCGGCTATTGTTATTTCAGGCTCGCCAAGTTGCGTGGCGGAACAATGTACGAAATGTATGGAAAAGTTAATGCCAAATGCGAACGTGCCGACGATAACTTGAAATTGTGTAAAATTGTGTACAATTGTCCTTTATAATTTACTCGCGGTTTTTTTTCTCTATTTCATCTCTCTCTCTCTCTCTCTCTCTCTCTCTCTCTCTCTCTCTCTCTCTCTCTCTCTCTCTCTCTCTCCATTTTACTCTTCTTCTTTCATCTCCTCCTCTGCTCGTGCTCTATCTTGCGCTCGCTGTTTTGTTTCTATACTTTCTCTCTCTCTCTCTCTCTCTCTCTCTCTCTCTCTCTCTCTCTCTCTCTCTCTCTCTCTCTCTCTCTCTCTCTCTCTCTCTCTCTCTCTCTCTCTC
>JAQQRF010000524.1:0-178096 GCA_030523145.1 Trissolcus brochymenae
AAAAAAAAAAAAAAAAAAAAAAATTTGTTTTCAGTCTATTTATTCAATTTATTTTTCGTGCTTAATATTAATACGTCAGTAGTTGAACTTTTCTTCAGAGCGTTCGAACCTATCGATTTATTTGCAAGGACTTATCAAAAAATTCAATTTCATTCAATTAGAATATTCATGTTTTTCTTTCGAATGTTTAAACACCTCAAACTGAGACTTTCTTTGAAGATATAATTTTTAATCTTTCAAAATGAACAGTTTTTTATTTTCGGATTGTTATTTTTGTAATCATTATGTAATGCGAACAGTCATTTCTCGTGTCATTTATTTAGTACAGAAAACATTACGTGAACTTGTTTTCCGGTAGTTGAGTTTTGACTATTTATTTTCACATTCAAGAGCGCAATAATGAGATCAAATTGTTGAATATTACAGCCGCGCAAGCATACAGAATACGATTTAGGAAAAGTGTGAATAATGGCCCATTGGAGAAACCGTAAAGAACAGTCTACTTCGGCTGTAATTGAAGAAGATGCTGTTCAGGTGAATTATTTCGATCTTACAATTTGTGATACCCACAGTACTGTGTTGTTTTCTTTTTTTTTCTCTCTCTCTCTCTCTCTCTCTCTCTCTCTGTCTTTTTGCACCAGAACATTTAGGAACTTGATTCGACGAATAAATACAAAATAATATTAACAACAAAAGTAGAAATGACAATAAATCATGGACATTGTAGTGCAAATTCTGAAGTATAAACGAAAACTAAATCGATAGCGATAAATTCACGCGGGTGTAAGGGATTGAAAAATCATGCAAACAAATTGTTCAATTTCCCGATCGAACATTTATCTTGAATCCGCATCTGAGTTCACAAATCCAAAAATCAAAGCCTGACGGTAATTTGTCTGGTCCCGGATAAACTACTTTGGGTGTTTTCACGCTTTGCCAAAGTTCCAAGTCAGACGATTTTCACTGAATAACAAACATCCATCCGTCAGAAAAAGATTCCATTTCGTCATAAACGCGCGGGGGTTAAAGAGAAGACGAATCGCGTCCCCGAAGGCGCGCAAGTTGTGAACGACGCGATATTTTTCTTGATTCCTCGCGGTGTCCTTAAAGTAGAAACAGTACTTTGCACGAAATGCAAATTCGCATTAGCATTAGCAATTATTCGAAACAACAAATATCGTAAAACACTAACTCGTCGGGGGGATGTTGAACAAGTTATCTGACGCTGTTTCTTTTCTTTTTTTTTTTTTTTTTTTGCTTTCGCAACCCCGGAGAAATTAGAGAGTAATGAAAACTTTGAGCGGATGGGATGTAAATTTTATAAACGAGGTCTTACGTGGCACTGCATGAACTTAACTATGTGGGTCGCCCTCACGAGACGTTTTGCGGCATCTTCACCGCTGATTTATCTTTTCGCAGTCAGGACCAAACTTTTGTGTTAGAGCATTGCTTCGGCAATTTATTGCAATTAAATAACCAGCCTCTGACATTCACAAAGTGTTGGTTTACCTTCAAAATCCACTAAAATTTTTTAAACTCAAGCAAAATTCTTGCGATGAATTTTCATTCGCTATTATAATCTTCAGAAAATGAATACTAGCAAAAAAAATATTTCAAGTCACATTTCTTTTTTCTAATCAGAGCTTCTAATCTGGGCGTTATTTTTCTTGAGAAAAAATTTTTGAAACAATGATGCTGCTATTTTACAAAATTATCAGAGGTAGCAAGTTGTTTCAACTAATTTGATGGTGGCAGTTTAGGGTTAAGGTGATAAGACATAAGATGAATTGAACGAATTATGCAACGACATGAAATAAAATTATAGCAAGGGCTAAGAGAATCAGGAGAGAAGTTGTTTATTTAACTGAGCCGAAAAATTGCGCGGTGGTGCAAAGGCAAAGCGCTCGCACATGTGAAAAGGGGTAAACAACTTTTAGCTCGGCGTCTTATCAGGGAGATAATTGCAAAGGCTAAGATTTTCATCACGACTCCTTGTGTTTCAAATGTAAGGCAGAAACGTCGGAAGTAAGGCGGCAAGACGAGACTTAGCAAGCTGCGCGTTGCATCGCACTCGATTCACGAGCCGATTAAAAGCAGAGATTGCACATTAATTATCGCTAATAAGATTTTGTAGATTGAAATTCAAAAGTTATATGCTCAGCAAAGATGCTAGACCTGTTTGAATCACAAGAAAACGACAGTCTGGAATAACTTGGCTTAGGCAAAAATTGACAAAGTAAATATACCGTATGTAACAAAAATCATTTGTCTTAAGGTTATCAATATTCTGATCGAACTAACTATTGAACTAACGACTTCTGTGAAACAAAATAATTTTTGTGACGTTCTTATATAATTTCTAAAAGTGTTTTTAGAGTTGTGTCATTCTACTTTATTCCAATATTTGTTTAGGGTGCTTGAAACACGAAACAAGAAATGTCTGTGGTGATTTTAATGCAACTAAGATGAATTTCTCAATAGGTTTTGCTAGTCCTTTGAAAGTGGTTTTTGCTGGAACACAAGACACGAAGCTCGCTCGAGGTACGATCAATACAAGTGTTCTTTTGCAAGATAAACACAGCGTATGAACTCGCGTAAATATCCTGCTGCGAATGATTTATTTGATTTGCGAAATAGTTCAATGGGCTACTTAATGTTCGATTAGGTTTCGCCATTATGGGAGTTTACAATATTGTGCACTGTATTGCATCCTGATCGCAGCGATCGATAAACGAACCAATTATGAACCCACACATGTTAGGATACTTTTCCGATCATCCCGATTGGGCTCTCCAATTCGAAGACTCAATTCCGACTTCTAATAGAAATAATTTGCAATCAGACCGAATCCGAACAAAAAGTTAAACGTCTGAAAAAAGAAAGAGAGGAAAAAAAAAAAAGAAATTTGTTCCATCTGGATGTCAAAGCACACTCGCAGACTGAGCACGAAATTCAGAATACATAATCAAAAGATTTTTCTTCTATCAAACTCATAATCTTTCAAGTATCGACAGACAGAGAGAAACAGAAACAGAGCTTATTTACGAAACCGAATTTGCCATAAAATTTGCATCGTTAAACATTTTGAGATCAAGCAACGCAAACTTGCGTTGTAAAGTGAAATCTTTCTTTTTTTTTTTTTTTTTTTTTTCGTTCGCTAGCCAGACTCGGGCATGGATAGGCGAAATGAGCTCGCCATTATTGAAATGAGCCAATATCGCCGCGGCGAATGAATGGGCCAATCAGATGTGACGTGGCAAAAAAAAATGTGTCGCTATCGGTGACGCGAATTTCGTTAACGTCGCAGCTTGTGTTTAGCGTGGTCGATGCGCGAATCAGCACTTTGATATTTGTTTGAATAGAGATTTGTGCCAAGCGATAACGTAAAGGGGAAAAAAAAACTTAGCCCCTTCTTTTGATACCGTTCATTTCTTCAGGCTCGGCTTTCAGTCGGCCTGTATAGCTGAAATACAATATGAAGACTCTGATGCAACACGAATAAACTCACACACCGAAACGATCGCTCGGTCAGAGTGCCCAGACATTACAAAATGGAATTTTCTGTTATGAGCATAATGTAAAACAGACACTCGACTGTCTTTGCGTTTTATCATTCGTCGACGCATTATTTATGCGGTGCCCGAAATTAGAGAATTTCATTCCAATTTCAGTAAACAATTCGTTTCGCTAATGAGAGAAGGCTTTGCTGCATCGGAATTCAATTTTTACACTTCGCCGTTGTATTTTAATTGCAATATCATAACGACTCAAAAACATGAACAAAAAAAAGACTTACACGAAACGTTCGTTATTCATTACATGTTATTCGAGGAAATTCAGCCATTGAGATGCATTGTTCCTCAATTTTTTATACGTGTTTATTAATTTCTCAATCGTGTACACTTCTTTTCATTGAGATTAAATTAAATATAAAAATCCTGTTTCTATTCAAAGGAATGAAACATTTTCATAGTCACGATGAGTGAAAAAAAAAGGTATCAAGCTAATTGATATGATGAATTTAATTCTAATAATGTAAAAGTTACTAGGTGATTCAGAAAATCTTTCGTAATTGATGTTGTAAGTTGCGTCGGTATTGGCCGTCAAATATCAAACGATAATTGATGTTGGAAACTCATGAAATTTGATAATAAACGTAGCAGAACTCTGGGGCTACTCTAACGCAGCTTTTCGAGGATTCTTGTAATTAGTGTATCAAAATTACCGATCAAAAGATAGGACGTTATGAGAGAATAAACGAGAAATTGCGTTCAATCTCTCATGCATAACGAATTTTACACATTTCGATGAGAAGTGATCTTGAAAACTGTTCCGAAGATATTTTGTAAGAATTTGTTTGCTGTTTTTCTTTTTTTTTTTTTTTTTTTTTTTTATTTCGGTACAGACAAATTCACTTAAGCTGTTTGTGAAAATGCGAGACAGTCGTGAAATGTTATTATTTTTAGCGAGAAGAAAATATTTGTTGTGCGAATAAAATATCTTAGTTTGGAGTTTGCTCGCATTAATACTTGATTCTGATGCAGAACGTATATATCAGAGCCACTGTTTTGTATTATCAGCGACAAAAAAAAAATTCAAGGGAAAGTGGAATAGTGTGTAAACGGATACAAAAGACGAGAATCTCGTTTGTGTGACTACCTCGAGAGTTGTCAAGAAAAGCAGCAAGAGCTTCGTTCAAGAATTAAAGTTAAAAACAAAAAGAAAAGCAAGGAAAACTGTACTAAATGCATCGACAGTGCCAAAACGTTACAAGAAAAACGTCTAAGGATGCTGAAAAAAGCGGCAATTTTGAGATGATAGATTTGTCAATTATAACAATGGTCAACCTGTCTTCTCAAAAACATTGTTCAATTTTATTTACACGCCGTTGTTTCACGAGCAAATCGACGTTTCTTTTTTTTTTGCAATCGCACTCATTTAATTAAGGATGGAAAAAAAAATAGTACGGTGGGTTTTGTATTTTGCGTCTTGAGTTGTTAAGTGCATGTCAGAGCATATAACGCAGGAACAACGAGCTCACAGAGGTAGTACGAAATGAACTTGTAATGCAGGTCAGTGCTGGCAAGCAATGCGCTTAATTTCCGCTCGGACTGTAGAGTGAAGTAGGGGCAGCTTCCGTGAAATGTGGAGCGCAATTTCTCGATTCGATCAGGTCTTCACTGTATTACCAATCGCTTGTTCTGTCGGCAAATAACACGAATCTCATATCCGTTAATACCAAATCAGTGTGATTTTTTTTTTCGACCCGACAATTCGGACGAAATTTTCTGCGAGGATCGTTAAGTTTAACTAAACATCCCCGAGTCATACGATGCATAATAAACAATTTCATATGTCGAAAATATAAACTCATACTGGTGCGTTATTTTTGAGAGTGAAAAAAATTTTTAAACAAAAACAACCGAGATTGTGCTTTTACATGCAACAATGATATTTGTTGCTTATTATTGTGCAGATGAAAAGAGAACAAATTCAAAATTCAAAGGCAGTTCTAGTGAAAGATTTGCATCAGTTACATGGACAAGTTTGGTAGAGTTAAAATACAATGGTGAGTATAAAAATATGAAATTTGTTCGTGTTAAATGAGAATACAATGCGTGTAAGGTGCAACAATGCAATGCAGCTTGCCAACTTGAAAATAGCTTTAGGATGAGCAAAAGCAAATGGGACGATTAATTACCTTCGCAAATTAAGTGGAAACTGTCTGATTAGTGATACCTGTCTGGCTGCTGATGCCATTTGGTCATGCGGCTCATGTGCAACCGTCCACTGTGTTACGTTACGATCCAGAATTCGAGAACCATGAATACAAATTAACTACCCTTACTGCTGTAACTCAAACCTTACGAAATTCTTCGACGTTGTTGAACGCAAACTAATTTCAATCGCGAAAACAAATTACGTCTATTCTGCGGGGTTTTGAATTCAGAGACTTGCCTCTGATTGTTTTAAATTAATAAACGTATCGATTTCATTTGAACGTCAGCTCGGAAAGCCAAATTGATGATAAAATTTGCAGTCGTCCAGAAAGCGCGAATTACATAATTCAAAATAATAATCCGATTGAAAAATCATTATGCTAGATTTATATTCGAAACGCACGGTGCATGGTGTGTACGTATTCCACTGCCGTAAGAATCGATGTGTATCGAAACTCTGTAATTAGCAAATAATTAATATTCCAATTAATCCCGTCACAGATAACTATGAGTGAGTTAGATGTCTGATTCAATTTCACTGCGATCATCACATTCGTTGATTGCTGCAGATTTCGCTGCAATTATTATACAGGCAAAATCAAAGTTTTCGCATAATTACAGCTGCATTTTGATTCAAAAATAAAACATCGCGCATATCTAAATAATGCAGTGATACGGTTTACAAACAATGTTCAGTTACAATAAATAATTCACGTTCAACAATGCAATAAGATATTTCAGATCATTCGGAGATTATTTTCATATTATTTCACTGTTAAAATTCATTAAATATTCGCATCCGATAGATGATAAATATCGTTTTTGTTTTTGTTTTGAAATCATGAAAAATTGTAATCTGGATCGAAATGAGTTCAGAACCAACGAAATTTGACACTCGAATGAATTTGCATGATAATTGAACACTCGAGGACGCAAACGATTAAAGTTGTTATGAATAACTAACAAATGGAGATGCGCGCGCAATAATTTGTCTTTTGGGGTGCATAATCAAAATGTGCGAAGCCGGGCAGTGTATAGACTGGATTTACTCGAACCGGATAATCTTCTGAATGTGTTAGTTATGCACAGACTAAATAGAACGTATAGATTATTTGAGAAATAGTCTATGATATTTATGTTTAAAAATGAAACATGCAACTCATCAAGCATTCTCAGCACTGCAATGATAAAATTGCAAAAAAAGTACAAAAGGAAAAAACAAAAAATGCGAAAAATTGTAGCATACGTTGAACGAAAATGATAAAAGACAAACTTTATTAAAATTTAATCAACGTAACCGGCGGGTTCGAAGCCGCGGAAAATTAGCCGAAATTTCTAATTTAATTTCCATCCGACCGAAATGTAAGTTCCGCGGATTTAATTACGTTTACTGGAACAAAATTATTTCTGATAGATTCTCCTTTGCTGGCGCTTTTTTTTTTCCCTCCCTCGGTCCCGAAGCTTAGAGAAGCGTAAGTAATTTCGTACGGAACAATAAATTTCTTCATTAGAATCCTCAACCTTTTCTGCATGCCACGGAATTATTTTGCACAACACTTTGCACTGATGACCCGCATCAAATTGTATGCACGAGCGCACGCTAACGTTGTTTCGTAAATGTTACATTTCACATTTATTTTCTTATCCGAAGAAACGCGCATGATTGGCTGTTATTTACATTATCCATAATTCAAAAGGTACTGATTTCAGTCGCAACTTCATGTAATGTGCAAATGAAATTTACATTTAGCACCGTTGTTAACCGAAAATGCTTTTATTTATTTTACCTCTTTGCAAAAACATCAGCAAACATGTAAAATGGATGGTGCTGAGCAAAACTGTAGCAACACCAAAAAAAAAAAACTCCAATATCTCGACATGTCAAATAAATGAAAAAACAGTTCCTTAAATACTGCAAAAATTCAAAAACACAAATCGTTTTTAAATAATGTTTTATTAAAACATCAAATACAATTATAATCTTCGTATTTTTTCAAGTCACCGGCCATTTTTAAAGAAACAAATAAGAATACAATGTAGTAAAATTATTATTCCTTTTTTACTTTCTCTTTTGTTTCGAATAATTAATGACTCATGTGATTGTATCGTTTTATCAATTAGTGAAAAGCCGTGAGTGTAAGTACAATCGGCTTTTAAGAAGGCTCGAGTTCTTTGGCAAGGCGTATCCACTTAAAAGGTCTTTGATCACGCGATGCCACCACAATAGCAAAATGAGATAATGCTGCCATTAAGTCAAAAACAAAGAACGCCACACAAGTGGAAAATTTACGAAATAGTACATCTGTAATCTTATTTATTTTTCATGTTCTTTCATTTAAAAAGTCAACAAATAACTGATTGAATAATAATGAAATAAAAAAGTAAACCGTTGCCAATTACTTGTTTGAAAGTAGAACAAAAATAATTTGATTAAAACATAACTATTACCAGCGAAGAATATTATAAAAATCATCTAGAAAGCGTGTTATTGAATAATAAAAGCAAATATGAAAGTTGGCGTTGGAAATATTTATTTCACACTCTGGGGAATCCCGTTTCTCGAAATGATTCTAAATTGACAAATGAATTTTTAAAACGATTCAGACTTGTTATTGGACGGCGAATTAGTTCAATAATTTATGAATCTTATTAATACGGATGTTCTTTCAATTCATCCATATTACAATACAATTTTTCCAGCCAATTTCATTCAATAAAGAATCATGCCGTTTATTTTATAAAATCTAACCCCGCTGTGAATTGAATAGTTTCGTGTAGTTTTTAGTGTCAAGTTTTGGGGTAGGTGTGTGACTAGACGAAATTTATTGTCGCAAACAATCGGCAACAATAAATTTTGGTCGACGAGAAATGAATCAGACATGTTTGCCTTCCATTAACGTAATTTTATTAGATACATACGTGTGACGCACGAGGAATGTTTGCTGGCAGTCAAAAAATAAGAAATCAAGAAGCGTTTGCTCTGGCAGATGCAACGACAAAATGTAAGATATACATGCGCACGTTTGTGTGCTCGTTTCATGTTGCGGTCATCCAACCATGCAATGTATATTTACGGATTCAGTTATCTGAACAAACGAATATGAATTTATATACAAATATAGACACAAATCTTCTTTTTCCATTCATCAGCAAAAATTTTTCGTTTCTAAGCTTCTATTGTGCTCATGGCAAACAGTTTTTCACATTTTTATTTTTCGAGTGAAAAATTGCTGCAATATATTTTCAACGCGGCTGAAAATCCATGATGTTTCTAGTTCAATGAAGGTGAATACTTTAAAACAAAAACTGTTTTTACACAAATATTTCGCTCAGTCATTAAAAATAATAATAATCAAATCATAATCGCTGACCTGGAAGTAATCATTTTGTTCTCACAAAAATATTTAGAAGCATGTTTTTTGTTTCACGTCATAGTCGACTGAAAATTTGTAGAAGATTATGAAGGATGGTAAAATGAAAATGGAAAACCGTTGTTTTCGGTATGATAATATGTGCAATTCGAAAGAACTAGCCGTGCTGTCAAAGCGTGCAATTATGGAAGGTTCGTGAAAACAGAGTGTTCAGCCATCCAGTTGTCTCCAGTGATATTAAATAAGTTTAACGTCAGTATCGACTACTGCAAGCGCATCCATTCTTCTTCCTTCCGCGAATACGCCAGCTTTTCGATCTCTTTCCCTCGCAATGCTGACTTTTCTCTCGTTTTGTTACTTCTTCTCTCAACACCAGATTTCTTTTCTTTCCTTCTCATGCACGCGAAACGGCACTGGGGAAAGGATATTCGGTAACTCGATAAAATCAATTTCCTAACGGGAAAAAGAAGTGTGAGAAAAATTTGTGGAAAAAAAAAAAAAAAAAAAAAAAACGAATAAATTTACGAATAGAGATGAAAATAAAATGTGCTTTCCATAATTAGTCAATTCAAATTCGATGAAACACTTTCTCTCATCGAAAAAAAGAACGATAATAAATGGTATTATGAAATCTTCAAAATATGGATATATTTTTTTACAAGAACAAATGTTTCATATAAATAATTAATATTCAATTACTTGATAAACTCAATTTCAAAATTCCGAAACTTCCAAGAACTCGTAAGTTGGGTGAGTTTCGAAACAAAGCAGTACTGGAAATTGCCACAATATATGTAAATTTATGTAGTCTCGCACATATGATAGTCATGTATATAAGCTGTGTAGCTATCCATGCAAAATGGATGTAATGAAAAAATAATGTTAAGAGCGCGATTTTAGTCTGGGAAATGCGATTTTTCTTTTGTCGAGACTGCGATGTTTTGACTACAAAGGGCCGTAATTCGAAGTGATGACGACGCGGATATGCAAAGCGCGAATAAAATATGTGTCGTGCGCATATCGGCTATGAGCTTTTGGAGCAATTGTGCTGGTTTCTTTCAGCCGTTAGGCCGATGTAATCGCGGCGCCGTATATTATGCGCCTGTTACACGAATTTCACGATTCGTGAATGAGTACTTAAAGTTTTCAGTGGTTGAGGTCGACGCACTGTCAGTCGCCCTAATTAACATGCATTCAAACTCGCTCTGATTTTGACAGATGTGTCATTTAAAATCTTGCGTTGTTTAGGTCGACGTTTGGTCGCACATTAAAATAATTAAGTGAAACAGACCAGCGTACTGTCGGCCCGTCTAATTCGTTTGCTTAATTTGATCTACATCCAAAAAATTAAATTCATTACATTCTAATTTTAAAAGTCAATATATTAGTTCAGACAGTTGAGTACTTCAATTTTCAACAAGACATCTGTTTTTCATTGCATTCAAATAATAATTGAAATAGATCAACATCCTGAGGTATAATCTAATAAAAAAAAAAAAAAAAAAAAAACACTCGAATTAAGCGGATATGTGATTCTATATAATTCAGTAGTACGGGTCAATGTTAGATATGTCTTTAGAATATTGAAACTTTCAGTGGCACGAGTCAACGTTCTGTCGAACGCCCGAATCAGCGAGTTTTAATCCATGGTTTAACATTAGTGAATTGGTGGATAAAATTTTCAATAGTGCGGGTCAACGCCCCGTCAGACCCGGGGTAAATTATAAGCTATCACGATACGAAGCCGACTGATGATAATTATTTTTAATAGGGAGCAACAAACGTTCGCAACGCAAGACAGTTTTGTATATTGTTTGAAATAATTAGAAGATAAATTTCCTCATGAACTGCTGTTGAAGTTTTAATGATTTCAAACAAGATACGGCGATTGCAAGGCAAAAGTTGCTTCTACTGTCGGCATTCTTGGCCTGCGAGATTATGAAGTACGATTAAACTAATTGAAATCAAAGATCTCGAGCAAATGTGATCGTTGGATTAAGGGTTATCAGCGAGGAGCGTTTGTTAATCCTGACGTGTGATCTTTCCGTCCGCCGGTAACAAAGAATCGAAAGCGTGATAGGCTTGAATTTTATTCACTCAAACTTGTAATTTATCAGAACCCTTGCAAGTCAGTTTAATTAATTTTGTATGTTCTCCGCTGAAATTTGAAATTTAATTTCACTCCTCGCTTTCTTTTGCAACAAGTTTGTGCAATGTGCCAGGGCTTTAAATAAGCAAAATCGATATCGCTGGTCTTTTGCATACAAAATAACAATATAGGCAGCAAAGAGTAAATGAATTCAGATGGATAATTTGATTTTTCGGCAATTTATTTACGTTAATCGCCGCGCAACTAGATGTCCTTTAAGCTATCAAACAAAATCATTTAAAAGACAGCTCCTGAGACTATAATGGAATTGTATGTATTATTCGACAAACAATTTAAAACATGCAGAATGCTTAAAGCGTTCGATGCTTTTTGCGTTTGATCTCCCAGAAAGACAGCTCATTGACCGATGACACTTTTATTATGACCATAATCCAACGGCGCTTTACCATTGCTTTTGTCACGTCAGTTCGTCTGCCGGCTCTTCCGCTGATTACAATAAAAACTATCAAAAGCAACATCCACAAAGCACATTTCATTTGCCATCCAAATTATACGCATGTCAATTCGAGCTCTGAAAAAAAAGAGAGAAAAAAAAAACAAACTCAAAATTAGATTATTCATAACCATTGACTCATATTTTCGACTCGACGCGTAACTTCAATCGAATTACTCGACAATAAACTTGAAGCTAACTTCGTGCATCGGGTTAAATTTACGCACCAGGCCACTATATTCGCGCAACAAATCCTAACATAATTTTGGGCAAAAGTGTAGCGAAACCGTGGGTCCAATAATTCGTTCGTCGGAATTTGTTAGCGGAGTGCATGTGGCGCTGTTTACCGTCGCACGACATGAACCAACACTGCGGGCATTGCAGACGAAACAGATGCGCGCGGGGAAACTTTCACCTGGCAGCAAATTGTCTCTCCAAGTTTCCTTCGATACGGCAAAAGTGGCTACCGTGCCAAGTGGGCGCTGTTACGTTCATTCTTTTTCGAGTGTTGATGAGCATTCTTTCGAGTGCTTACGCAACAGCAAACACGTCGCGTGATTGGCGCGATGTTTATCCATCGGCTGATAGCGCTAATACTGTTGACCTTTGATATATCTGTCGTAATGATAAGTCATCTGGCGTGTCTGTTTACCATTAGAGTTAAACATCTGACGCCCGACGTTAATCACAGATCTGGTAAATTTTATATTTACTGCACTTAAGATACGACTGAAATATTACGATGCGAAAATTGAATTTTGTTTCATATAATTTTAAGCAGATTTAAGTACTCAAATGTTTGAGTACTTTCATACACGAGTACGCTGCAGTGCCAAGTATTTGAGTGCTTTAGGAAATTATAAATCAGTTTTAAGTAGTGCAAATCAATATTAAGTACTACAGTGTACTTGAGTATTTTGAGTAGTACAACCGAATGAATGATAACAAGTTATGTGAACGTTATCATGGTGAATGACGCAATAACAATGAGATACTGTCAAAATATAACACTTTGTTTTTTTTCTGTTTTTTTAGACGCTTGCCAACGGACTTACTGTTCCTGGGGTGCAAACTGCGTAATAACGGAAAACGGACGAACGCGATGCGAGTGTCCTACAGATTGTCATACAGAAGCAGCTACTGTTTGCGGTTCCGATGGTGTAACGTATGCGAGTCACTGTCATTTACGACGAACATCCTGTCAAAATAGAGAGGTCACTCGAGTGAAACACCAGGGTCCTTGTGGTAAGTCTAATTCGATTATTTTAAGTTCAAGTGCTTATTGTGTTGTAACTTAATTTTGAAATCGATTAGTACAGTCGGACAAGCATATTTGTGATTGTTTACAAAATCAACAGGATCTTGTTGAAATGCAAAGGTTGATAAATTGAACTATCACGAGAAAAAAGAACTTCAACAAATAACGAAGACAAAGATTTAAATGTCACGATTGAAACCATTTCGTGACTTTTAAAACAAACTACATTTATCCTTAGATCTCTTTCAAAAAGTGAAATCCACGAATTATGGTGACTCGAAAGTGTACCGAGCTTTTTTGTTCGCATAAAAAGATTAACGTAAGGTCGGCGCATTAAATTATATCGCGACTTGAATGATAGATCCACTTTTTGAATGCAGATCAACATAAAAGAGAATTAGCGAACTTTTGTGTTGGGTTACATTTTTTTTTTTTTTTTTTTTTTCTGTTTAACTTCGCGACGTGTATGAATCTTTACGCGATGAGGGAAATTCATGGCGTTAATGAAACAATGCGAGGTGAATATTTGATGTTGCTGCAAACAGCCGGGACAGGACGAGTTAATTATACGAGCTGCCACTCTTCGGTTGACAACCATAACAAGAAGAGGAGCAACTTTTTTTCCGAAGACAAACGAGGTGTCAGGGTCGCGTGCGCATTGCGCCCCGAAAAAAGAAGCTCTGAGCTTCTGTTCCACGAAGAAAGTGTCGCGAGCAAAAATAACGGGCTAATTATTGCCGCACACTTTTTTGGACATTTACATGAGCCATGAAAAGAACGCTTGTTGAAGCTTAACGGCCCTGGAAAAATGCCGGATTAAGAGCCTCGTTATTGCCGTCGATGTTTTCGCTTGTCAACATTTTTCATTTCGTCCACTATTTTCATCACAAACAATTTTTCAATGGTATTAACACCATATCGAATCGAACAAATTCCTACCAACAGAAAATCAATCACAAATTTAAGTAGGATGTGTCAACGATCCGTCCGACAAATCATTCGAAAATTTGCATAGGCAGACACCGAAAAGAGGAATGTCTTCTAAACGGAAAAACAAATGCTAAAAAGTGTTTCTGAATCGTAGCACCATTTTTTGTATCAGTCATATAGCAACGAAGAAACAAAATTTTTTCATTTATTTCTAGTTTACACTAATACGAATCCTAATTTCAAAGATGACATAAAGCCTTACTTTTTCAAAGCGATGGGAAATAAGAACTGCTCGGAGAAACGCGAATAATGAGGTACAGCAGGCAGTTCGAAAATGAAACAAATTCTGAGACTAAAAAGTCAACTAAAAAATGTCGCAAGATGCGCTGTACCAGATTCTCGGAAGGATTGCATCCAATATTAAAGTATCATGATACTCTGATACACATATTTTACTGTTCGTCCTCAAAAACTAATTTAAATGTGTACGTATTAGCTAACCTAAAAAAAACTTCATTTTGCATGTTTATTCCAACGACTGACAAAGACAGAAAACATCTAATATCAAACAAATATGAAAATAAAAAGAAACCGATTACACGTAAAAGAAAATTAATAATCCAAGGTAGCTCATAATGTCTCGATTCGAATGTCAGGGCCGAAAAGCTATCAGTATTTTACTGCCAAGAAAATTCAGATAAAACTTTAGTCACTTGGCGTCGCAAGCTGCAGATTTGGCTTTGGGTGTAATGAAGTGTACTGTCGTGATAATCCGTGATTAAGCTAATTTCATTCAAGCTAACTTTAACGCAATTCACAGTCCTCGAATGCATCTCCAAGTTTTTCGTTACCATAAAGTCTTCAGCCCAACCTTTTGCGGCTAAATCGCGAGAATGAATTACAAACTTTTGATTCCATTTCATCTCAGAGTTGGAAAAATATTAATTTGACAATATTCTTTTGGGGTCATAAACGTCATTTTTATGAGAACGAGAAAAAAAAGGGAGCAAAAAAAACGCGAACGTTTTCAGAAAGTTTTTCGAATCACAAAAAGTGGCATTGACTAAAACAATTACAGTTGATGAAACGTCCGCAAGATGGAATTAATTTTATCGGCTCAGAAACAACGACTGGAGCGCTCATTTGTGCCTCGCAATCGTGTTTATTCAAACGAACTGTCTTCTCTCGCAGCGAAGCATTTTTCAACTTCTATTTCCCCTACTTACAATGCTATCCCATTCTCCATGATACTTCAATTATACCCCTCATCCGCTTATTGCATTTGACTTCAGAATAAGAATAGCTATTGTCATATTGAAAACGTAAAGTATCGTTGATTGATTATATTGAATTCAATGAAAAAAAAATAAGGGGAACAATTTTTTTTTTTTTTTTTTTTTTTGTAAAAAAAATCTTTGATTAATTGGAATTCAAGCAATTGAATGTGAATAGGCAGAACAAAATATGCTGGTATTGTTAATAGTGGTGGATGGCTATTAAAATAACAACTCATTTCAATTTCATGGAATATAATGTGTGTTATAAAAATATCTCGTTTTATTTTGCATTCTAGTTCATCGTTAACTTCAATTATGATCCCAAATTTGGCGAGTTTATTTTGAACACGTACTCTGGTACTTCAGCCGCTGCTGATTTTGCAGTTACTCCCTGAAGTTTATTAACGTTATACAATATTTCGTAAACTTTATGGTCAAAACGTGAATCAAGCACGTCATTGAGTATTATATTTCAATTGTTGATTTTGAGACTCGCGAGTAACAAACAAATTAAATATCCCAAAATTGTGTTTGATCCGGTTACAATTTGAGGGTAAACAATAAATTAAAATAAAATAAAATTTGGATGATTATAAAAGATGGCAGGTTTCGTTGTGAACTACTTGCAATGGATGAAAATAGGCATTCAAGTAGGGCTTCTTTGAAAGAAAAGTGGAGTTCGAATATTCACAACGAAGTGAATATCAAAGGGGAAGATTTTTCTAGACGTGTAATATATGTGAGGAGCCATTGCGCCATATCACAGCTTCGGTGTCACAGTCAAATATTTTAATGCCAGACCGAAACGAGCCCGGAAACAGGATGCACGACGCTCTTGAAAATCCTCCAGATATTGGATACCGGGCAGTCAACTACGTCTGCAGCACTAGCAAGATTTATTTATTGAAGAACCGAGAAAACATTTTAAATCCATTTCCCATTCGACTGCTATATTGTCCTATGATTTATGAATTGCAAATATTATTGTGTTGAAGATTTTGTTATGTTTTCACGTTTGTGTCATTCAAACCTTTCACGGTTTTTACTATTCATAAGAGAATACCTTGTGCACAATTTTTATCGTAACAACACAATGTTACATTATACTTTTCAAAAATAAAGAAGTTGATAAATGAACTACCAAATATCACAATTTTTTAAAAATATTTTGGCTTTTAAAACAACGTTCAGAAGAGACTGGAAAATTAAACGATTCAAAATTCAACAAAATGTTTGTCAGATTTTAATTTTTTTGGCACACGGTAAAAAAAGTTACAATAATTTTTACTAAACGTTTAATAACTGGAGGACAGAATCCATTTTTGATATAAATTATTAAACTGGCTGATAAAAAGTACCGAAAAATTTAATAATTTTTATTCAAAGTTTGGTAATTTTTACTAAACAGTTAATAATTTTGAACAAAAAGTTTAGTTCTTATTCTCAAAGAGGCCTTCTGTTACTTATTTATAAAACAGTTTGGTAAAAATGACACCGATTTTGATCCAAATTATTGCAACTTTTTTTTCCGTGCAGTTGATTTGCAATAAACATTTACATTTGAATAAATGTTTACTGCGCCTACAAGAATATTAGAACATCGAGCATTGGTGATGGCAGGTATTAAAACATTTATCAGAGAGTCGAAGTAAGTATACAAGTGCAGGTCGGAGGAATATACCCATTATTGTTGAGCTGTATGCATGGCTTCGAGCCAACTAGTTACGAGGCTAAAGTCCAAGCGCGTCTACAGCCATGTATACTTAGTATCCCGGCGGCTCAACCAACAACCTGACACGCCGCGAGAGTTCGCTACATAAATTTTTTTTTTAACCACGGCCAACGACATTTTCGTACCGTAACTTTACAAATCTTACGTAACACCAATATTGAACTTACACTGCAATTTGTCTGCGACTCATTGTTCCACGGATTCACACAGTTGATCAAAAGTCACCCGCTGCCTTATACATTATTTATGTATCCGCGCGAAAAACTTATTTCCTCCATTCCTCGAATTCCAATTTAAGTTCGTAAACATCGAATCGTGAAATTTAACGATTTTTTATTTTTTTTAACACCGTATTGTTCACAATTTACAATCTCTCTCTCTCTCTCTCTCTCTCTCTATCTTTCTCTCTCTCTCTCTCTCTTTTCAACAATCGCACGATTTTCGATTTGCCATGGAAAAGTAGCCGGATTGATTTATTTTTAAATGCGTCAAAGAAATCGATTGATTTTAAAATCGAAAAAATATAATGACAAATGTTTCCCGGACTTAATTTACAACTGCGCGCGCGTCCTCTTACTCTCTTTCCAGCAAGTTGAAACTTATTTAATATCCACGTTGGCAGCCACTTTTCTTATCACTTTTTTCATTCTTCGAACGCTACACTCCCCTCAAATGGCAGCCGTGGACAAACAGAAGTTCCACAGAAGATATGGATTTCCGACGGCGGGTCAAATATTCTTATTTCCACGGACTTCAGACGTTACTCGTTTTAACTCTCAATCGCAGACGTTGAGGAATTTTTTCTTTCCAGCTAAGAAAAAAATTTTGAAATCACAATGATGGCACAAATACGAAAAAAAAAAAAAAAAAAAAATGATTACTCTTATAAATTGTGACTTCAAATTGGTTAGATAAAAAAATGTATAATTACAATCGAGTCGCGAACGTTTTGATGCAAATTAAATAGCCATCTATCAAAAGTAACAAAAGATATTTGTTTGTTTTCTTTTTTCCAACAGTTCTTAGTCCAACTTTTTTTTGTTTTTTGTAACTCGCTTACGTTCCTGACAAGACAGTGACATCGGTAACACTGCAGGGCCAGAGCAACTCTTTTCCTTGTCACGAACCAATGCAAAAAGTCTTATCCGCTGTGACCCAGATTTTTTATCTCAAACGTTTTTGTAGCAATAATCGCTGCCGGGCCACTTTAACTCGAAAACTAATTACGACCGGGGCGTGAGACCTTTTTTCTGTTGGCAAATCGGCTGCTCGGGCCAACTTAACTTAATCCTTTTCTTTTTATTCTTAAAACTCTTTACCCATTTTCTGTACAAAAATATTGGATGAAAATTCACTATTCATCAGCCTATTGATAATTTTTTTTTCTTCCTTCAACCTCCCCCCCCCCCCCTTCCATTTGAATTTTCAGTGAAACGTCTCGGTAGTAAAACCGGTGTCACAGGCAGCTATTAGGTTCTATCTTTATCTCCCAGGGCCTGACATCTGTGGAATAATAACGATTACAGCACACATCTAATGTCCGTGTCATTGAGGGTCTCAAAAATGAGAGTTTTGAAGTTGATCTTCCCTTAGGGACGATCCCAAGAGGACTTCCTTTGGTAAGTCCAACTCGGACTCTGACATTAGACTGGATTCGAAATTAAAGCCAAGAAATCGGCGCACGTTACCGGAACAAAAGGTTGACGCCATCGGGGCGCTTCCTGTGGAAAAACGTGCCGTCGTGTAAGTGGCTCGGAGGTCGTATCAAGCGATTCTCGACTTGCACTTTTGGAAGGACAAATTCTTTGATTATTTTTTCTTTGTCGCGATATGGTCGATTCGACTTTGTAACAGAATTCGTGACGGTTGGATCTCTAATGAGACAAGGGGCGCATTCGAATTTCCAACTGGAACAAATTTAATTGAACATTCGATATAGTTTGGAAAAAGTTCTGACAAAACAATGTGTAATAATAATAAATTTGTTTGTAGTTAAATAAAAGAATTTATATAATTTGTTAATTCTTTCAAAGTTTATTTTTGACACAAGACGTGAACTCGTTTTTCATCAACCTTTATTTATAGCCTTATTGAGAGCCAGTGTTTAAATCTTACCTTGGGCTATTTTATTTTCATTTTCTTATTTTAATCCCTTGTTATAAATGTTTACAGAAAATCAAATTGATTACCTTTCATGCTGTAACTGTTGTTATAAAGTATAAACAAAAATTATCAGAAATAATAAAATTTTCTCCATAATAACAACTGCATCTCGCAATCAATAAAATCTAATTAATAAGAAATTATAAAAGAAAAGGAATATGATGAAAAAAAAAAAAAAAAAAAAAATTAACATCTTTCAAACATTTCTCAAATATTCCATAGTTCGGAAAATAAACGGCACAAGAGAAATAATATAAAGTTCACCGACGATCAGAATTTTTTTCATTATAATAACCTTGTTAGGAAAGTTCTCGGAAAATGAAATAATCAAAGACAACAAATGTTTTTATAATTATTATAATTGACATAAAAAGGATGGGAGAATATGATTGGCCAACTAATCGGGTATGGTTAAACGATCCCGATTTGACGAGAACGAGAAAATAAGAAGTCGAGAAATGTCGTTGCGATTTGAATTGCAAGAAAATCCGTAACGATATTGCCGGGCTTATTCATGATTCATCATCTGCGGTTCATTGTGAAAACTCTTGAAACTCTATTATAGAGAAGTTGATATAAAAGTAAACAGATTGCTTCAGTTGTGTCGCATCGAACGCTGATACGGATGGAGAAAATGCTCTCGTTTCAAGCACCTTAATTATTCGCCGACTTTCTCATCCTCAACGCGGCACGTAGTTTACGAATGGATCAAATTAGGAGGACGAAAAACGAGTTTGGTGCACGTACGATGGATCGGAGGGGTTTGGCACTGTCGATTGTAAGTGGCGCTCATTTAAACAGTGTTGTGCTGGACTGCGCTGCAGCTGTCGCCACTGAGGATGCATCATCAATCGGACGTTTCGCTGGGGCGCGCCATGTTTTCGACGTTTCCCCGCGAACAACAGGGCGTGCAATGCATTATGCAACCAGTCACAAAAACTGTCGTTGCAATATCAATCCGCGCGTTAATTTGCTCACGGGTGATTAATTTGTTTTGTTTGTTTTTGTTATTGTTTTTTTTTTTTTTTTCAAACGCAAGCCAACTGTTTCGCTATGTGAGTGAGATTGTTTTTTCCATTCGATGATGAAAAAGTCTCTCTAAAATAGTCATCATTTCAAATAATTTGGTCTCGATTTTAGATAATTATATGAGTTGAGTGAATGACAAGTCATAATCTTGACTTACAACTTGAATTGAATAACAAGTTGAGTGTCTATGTGTGAAAATAAAATTGATTGAGTGAGGATTATATATTTGAATCTATTCATTAATTTCTTTCAGTTCCAAACTCTTTGAAATAATTCAACATGTTAACAATTATGTTAACAATTTTATATCATTTATTTGTATTTGAAAACAGACAGATGTTTTTCATAATCATTTTTGTGTAACGTTTTTGGTGTACTGGTATGTAGAGTCTAATTACATCACCACCACATACAAGAGAGAAATTACATTAAATTATTTTTTTACTCCATACACCGTCTGTTGTAATTTTATGAATAACTAATTGAGCCAGTATGCACATAGACTCTTACAATATTTGTATTTTTATTCAATTAAAAAATTATTATTATTATTATTATTATTATTTTTTTAATCGAATACAACATTGTGGAAACTCATAGGTCCCGGTTTACCGTGTGCAAAAATCGAAATTCTCGACCAGATAAACCACTACCCAAAAAGCGATTTCGTGGAGACGTTCGGGAATTCCTTGAACACCGCTCGGTAGATTCCCAAAGGCCATGTCGACGAGCCGAGCTTGTGAATTTCAACGATTTAATGTAACATTAAAATTCGCAGAATGTAAAATCGATCGCTGATTCTTCCGACTACCTGCTGTACATTTTCAAACTGACCCCTATTATTTGGCGTTTTGAAATTTTCACCTGACTGGAATTTTAATAATGCCGCTTCAACATAACTTTTTGATCCGGGGACGGAATAATTATTAACTTTTTTTGTTTTTTTTGTTTTTTTTTTTTTTCACGGAGAGCAACGAGAACAAAACATCGTTAAGCTGGCTGTAAAATTCGCGATCACGTATAACTTGAAGCTGTGAACGTTACAAAACTTCATCACAATTGGAACGCAAGTAATCGGTCCAATTCGCCAGATTATTTATTTATTTTATTTTATAATTTTCTTCTTTCGGAACAATTTCTCGTACGGGTCTTGAATTTGTGGTTCGGGCGTCATTTTGATATTGACATGTACTCGAAATTGGAGATGTCAACCGCTGACCCATAACACGCATTAATATTCACCCGAGAGTGTCATTCCTCTTCGTCTTATCGACACAACCGAAACGAATTGGAAAATCTACGGCAATAATTTTCTTCTCTGTTTCTCAACTTTGGTACGTTTCGATTTTCGTGGCGTCTGACCACGTATCGCCTATTCGAAACGGACGTGAGCCTCATGCAGAGGATCTCGACTAGACGCAAAAGTCATTGGCACTGACACACACGATCCTAGCCGATTTACGATTCCAAAATATACAGCCCAAATAAATTTGTGATTATATCGCACCAACTCATACCATTGCTCCCGTCAGTACGTACGAACCAATGACACTGGCATTTTTATAGTTCCCCATGTCTACATCTCGATTCTGGCGTACTCATTTTGATTTGTTCAACATCAGAACTATAATTTGTTCCACTCAAGTGTAAACACAACCATAATAACTTGCACAAATGTTATTTCAATGGTGATGTAGATGGAAATATTTCTGTCAAAGGAAAAAGAAAAAATGAATTAAAATGAACATGCTTGATAAATAAACAGTACCTTGTTTTATGATCGTTTTCCGGAAATCCTAGAATGTTGCAAATTTAAAACATCTCAAAGCCTTTTTATAAGGTTTTATCAAGTTTATAGTCACACGTGATTAAAAAAATACAGCATGACAATTGCTAATAAACAGGCGTGTAAATGTCAGCGTGACGCGTAATTATTCTACCAGCGGTTCTTATTATTTCTTGCTAGTTGCTTGTCGCAAACACCCTGACTCGTTTCGGAGACAGTGTACACGTCTTTCGGAGCTACGAAATAACAGAAATTTTTACGCTCGTCGAGCAGCCAACATCTTGGCAGATGTTTGTTAATAAGATAAGTAGATGGGAGAGACGGAGAATTAGTGATGCGATCTGTTATCAAAAAAACTTTGCTCTTTCCTTAATTCAATTTGATTTTTTCTTTTTTTTTTTTTTTTTTTTTTTTTTTTTTTTTTTTTTTTTTTTTTTGCAAGAAATTCTAATTTTCGAAATTGAACCGTCTTGTCTTTAGAAATTGCTAAAGTCTCATCAGATTGATACGTCTGGTCGTCCATAGGTGTATATAATATTTGCGCATTGAACAAGTTTAGCTGGAATATTCGTTGGAAGATTTTATCTTGGTTAAATATTTGAAGATCATATTGTTGATTTATAAATTGCATGCCCAACCCAACGAGAGCCCATTAAAACGTGCTTCATTTCAGCAAACGTATTCCGCCGAGTTGACCCGAATTAAATTATGCGACGACAAGAAATAAAATTCGTGGCTTACGCCTTATGTGTTTCGTAGATAGCGGATAACGTTAAATTTAAATTTTCCAGCGTTCAACTGAAAATATGCAGCAAATGATTATTTTGCATTAAGTTATCTAAATAAACATATGAAACAACAACAAAAAAAAAGGAAACATAACAAATTATCGAGCGAGCGAGAATACCAAGAGCGATGATGAATTTTAATTTCGCTATTGAAACTCAGATGAAATATTATGGCGTTTGAAGGAAATTGTTAAATGTCGTATAAACCCGACGTTTAATCGAGCTAGATTCCGCAAGCGAATTCGCCGGGATCTCGCGATGAATTCACGCGTGTTTCACATGCGAAACTCTTGTGCTGCATGTGTGACTAACAATCTGCTGTACACATCATCAAAGTTTCTAGTGGAGAAATTCTGAATGCAAACTCGAGCTTCGGCTTATAGGAGTACGATGTTTCTTGCGTTGAATAACTGCTGTTTTGAATCATGATAAATGAAAACTGTGGAAATAAATATATTCAATGGAAAAAAAAAAAAAATAAATAAATAAAATTAAAACTAATCAAAATAAAAAATTAAGCAGCAGTATGAGGCAGTTCATATTTTTAGTTATAACTATGATATAAAATTGCCTCTTCAAAATTGTTGATTAAATAATGCAAAATTGTATACTGGGAAAATATTTGTATATAAATTTTTGACATAATATTCATTTGCAGAATTTTAAATTATTATATCGCAATATTGAAAAAAATTTGAATAAATGAAAAAGAATGTATTTTACAGTTTGATTCAAAAGCACAAATTGTTGAAAAAATTTATATTGCCCGCGAAATTGATGACAGAAGGAAGATTCAAATTGCAAAATAACGCTGCTGGGCTGACGATTAAAACGAGGGGGATAATTTGCGAGCGGGCTCGGACTTTGTTTTTCATTTTCATTGTGCGCTCAATTTTTCATCGCGCACATGTCCTCGCGGGAAATACGCGACGCAGAATATTGCGTCGTAAAGGAGGAAGAAGAGGTCGGTACGACTATAATGTCAACGCGAGGTATTGTTCGAAAATATCACGTTGCTCTCGGCGATCCTGCGAACTAAGCTTTAAGAACAAAGTCTCGGGGAACAAGAGAGTGATATTTTCAAAATTCCGCCACTCTTGCATTCTTGCACGTTTTGCTAACACATTACACCATAAGCATCATCCTTGGTATTCTTATTATACCTAAACTCGCGTTTACTTCATTGCAACTCGATATTTCAATTTTTCACGCTTTTCCATCATGTCGCTATATAAATCGGTCTTAAATAAACATTGTCATTTTTATCTGATGGCAAATAGATACAGTTTCACGACGGATCTTGACGTTTTTATATTTGTATGAGTTCTACTAAGCGCAAAAAAGTGTAACGTGAACAAAGTTTCAATTAAATCCATAACTTTGGACTAAAAAATTAATAATGGCCCGAACAGCTAGAGCATCATATTTTTGTTATACACAAAAAGAGTTTGCTTTACGGCATATTTAACATTCATCTCCGCAAAATTTATTCCGCGCACGCAATACTACCGGCCACGTCAAACCGACGATGAATATCATTCATAGCGATCGCTTCACAGTTCTTTTCAATTTCACTCGTTAACCGTCCACGAATTATTTATCGCCCCGTTATCATCGCCATGATCAAATTGTTTGATCTTATCGAAAACAAATTTATTACGTTTTGATTTGACGTCGACATTTAATTACAATTTTTTTTTTTTTTTTTTTTTTTTTTTTTTTTTTTTTTTTTTTTTTTTTTTTTATCAACAGGTTTGATGAATTTTACCAAATTTCTCTCAACTAAGTTATTTTGAAGCTAAAATCTTTTGTAATCCGGCAGAATTATTTATTTACTTTTCGTTTCGTTCCTATGTTGAATTAAATTATCAAATCTTTATCTCTGTCATCAATTATACAACATTTCATTGAATCGTTTTTAAAAGTACATTCTTCAATTTGTTTTCTTTCATTTTGCTTTGTTGTTGCGATTTCTTATTATTTGTTTTTTTTTTTTTTTATTTTGTTGAATAAATAAGATAAGGTTGTTGAAAAGACGCATTGCAAATAATCATTTGAAACAAAACTGCGAAAGAAAGATTTGGAAAGACGAGTCGAGACCCGGGGGATTTTAAGGTGAAGATTTAATCGACGACGTAAACCGTCACGCTGCGGATTAAGGGGTTGCGCAGACATTCACACAAAGACCTGAGGGGTTTAACCAACCACGAGAACGTTTCCCTGACTGCAAGCACCGGCGAACAAGCTCATCAGCCGAAACTGTAATCTCATTTCCAGGGACGAGTCCGGTATCGATGAACCGTCGGTGCCATGCGATCTTTTGAATCAAACGTCGTTATGTCGTCAACGAACTGCTATCTTTTTTTTCAACTCACAATTTGATTTTTTTTTTTTTTTTTTTAGTCATATCATTAAGCACTATTTTTATATCAAAATCCAAAAATAAACTTTAAAACAAAAACACATAATCTCAAAAACGCAAATGACAAAATCAATTTCATTACTCATTTATACTCATCTTTATATTTACAATCAAGTTTAAAACGATACAGATTTTTAGTTTCTATTTTGTACAATTTTTCGATTTTTTTTTTTAATTTTTCATCAAGTGAGAGAGTTAATAAGTAATAAGTTCTATTTCAATTTCTAATTAGCTCGGAACATGTTGGTTTTTTGATCTCCATCTGAATTTTTCATGAAATAACATGAACAATTCTATTATTTGGTATTGCTTTTATTTAACAAAATGTATAAATTCTATTTTCAATTAACAATTTTCAAGTGAAACTTGCTGTGAAAAATCAATTGTTTAAGTTTTTTTTTATATTGAATTTGGATCAAAATCATTTTACACCGAGTGCAATCAAAGTGGTTGTATATTGAACAAAAAAAAAAATCCCTTTTGATCTCTCTGTAAAATAAAAAAGAGTAATATTTTTTAAGGAGTTTTCGGGAAACCAAACAGAGGTTTGTTTGGCGTGTTGATACAATCGAGTCGTGTAGAGCGCTGTTTCGATTAACATGACCCTCGGAATAGCGAAAAAGGAATAAAACGCGAAATATAATCTGCATGTTGTGAAACAAAATGAAATAAAACGAACACGCTGTAAGCCGGGGCCAAGAGTATGCGCAAGTTCGATTCGTAAATATTTTGCGGAGCGCGACCGACGCGCGCTTGCCAACACTCAACAAACTCCGCATTACAACTTGCCGAAGTTTAAATCCATGACATCCTATTAGGGCATTTTATTCCTATTAACGGCGTGTAAGCGAATTAAAAGCGTCGTTCGACAATACCATATTCGTTTTGAACTTGCATCGCGCGGTCGGTTGAGCTGCTAAAAATACAGTCTCCTAATAGGAGATTTGCACTAGTCCCGGCTGACAACTTTCGTCATAGCCGGCGGTCCTACAATATTTTGACAAACTTGTTCATCAGTTTTACTTCGAAATCAACCTCAGCCGGAGATTTTAGGCTTAGCATTTAAACTGATTCATCTATGTTGTTTCACGTTGTCAATTATAGTTCGAGTGATTCGGAGTGGATTATTTGAAATTGAATTCAATGCTGTTTCTAGCCCGTTTAATCCTGTTCTGATCATGTTAAAACATAAATTGTATCAACGATTCATATTTCTTAATCAGTCCCATCTCAATCTATTCAAACAAATAATCTCCTCAATTGAAAATTGCATAACCTATAATTCACCCAGTTTTCAAATTTATTCTCCCATCTTTTTAGAATTCAATTAAAAAAAATACTATGATTCTAAAATTTCTGCATTCTTGATGAATTGCATCAAAATTGAATGTATGAAGTATAGAAATAATACATCCAGTTAAACATATCCAATTCAAAACTTATTGTTTGTTGAGATCAATTTTTGATGCACATTCAGATGATTCCAAAAGTCATCGTATTGAGTTAATTTTTGTTTAATTCACCAAACGGATTAGTGAAATTCAAATATACATTTGCATGGGCGTTGAGATGGAGTCGACCTGCAAAGCACAATGGGTTGTTATTTCACACCGCAGGTTTAAACGATGAATTAACTAATCACAGTATATCCGCTTTCTAAGTGCGTCAGAGCTGTCAGAATGCATCCTTGTTGGCCGTGCAAATTTTCCGCTTGTCTGTAATTTATTCAAGGTGAGACTGGGGTAACTCTGGTCCAGCTACCCACGAGATATGAATATTCGGATATCACAAATCTACACAAAGTTAAGTTTTACTTACAGCCGGTAGAATGTCAATGAATCTTTTTTTTTTTTTTTTTTTTTTTTTTTTTTTTTTTTTTTTTTTTTTTTTTTTTTTTTTTTTTTTTGCAAGAGTATTTTAGTTACAACAAAATCGAATTAATTCTGCACAGCAGAAATCAAGAATGTTAACAAAGTTCAAAGCTCAAAGGTAAACTAAATCGGAACATTTTGCGAATAAATATTCATGCAATTATTTTTCAGTCACGATGCTGAAACGGTGTTCATCTGTTGTAGCAGCTTAAATTTATGTTTTACTTCTGAGTTCGGGAGTGACACAATATGTCGAAAACAAAAGGGCGAGAGGCAAACTGCACAGTCGATATTTCACCAACAAACATGTACGAAGCGGAAGTCTATGATATTTGGCGTTGGTTTCCGGCACGGTCGCCGGATGTCGAGGCGCATCGCGCGGAAGTTCCGGCGTGCTATCATCGAACGCTCAAAATCCAGATACCACCCGGTCATCAAGGAATTGTGCGCCCGCATTTCTTGTCGGAGCCCAATCGAATCTGCGATCCGCAACAAATTTCAAATCAACTGATTAAATTTTCTATGCGAGCAAATAATCAGGACACCTTCACGTGGGAGTTTCAATCGGTGAAAAATAATCCGGGCTTCGGCAAATTTATTCACGTACGATCTGCCATAAAAAGAAAGGAAGAAAAAAAAAAAAAAAAAAGAAAAGAAAAGAAAAGAAACATGTCAAATTGTTGAAATTCATTTTGTCGCAATCTCAAGAAAGCAAACGTTCAAAGTTTTATATTTCCATCGAACTTTGTCGTTTTGTTTTATGCTCGGCAACTAATTTGCAAAATATAATTGAACAAATTGAACATTTGGTTTGTTGTTTTTATGACGTTAACATTTGCATTAAAAAAGATGTATGAGGTTTTTATCAAATGATTATCCCCGAGCGGCCGAACATTTGCGGCGAGGACATAAAACGAAATTGATGGTTCAATCAACAAATTCTCGCGGCGAAATATAATTTCGTCGCTGTGTTGAAAGATTCTGATACGTTGCACGTTTAAACACTGAGATCAATTTGCGGAGTGCGGTAACGCACAATATACTGTGATCATATTATAAACTTGGTTAATCGACGTATCCCTCTTATGTCACAGAATAATACGCGCCATCAATTTCAACATTATACACGTTATGATTCAGCGTAGGAAAATGAGGTCAGAGACAAAAACTGTGATCCCCGAGGTAGTACGTTTTCGTGTCCATGCAATCGAATAATTCATAACACCACTCATGGAACTTTTATTCGCTGTGGTTTGTTTTGACGCTTGACATGTGACAATCGGATTTTTCATTATCAACACGGCTCAACGGGGAAAAAAACGGTGCGACGAAAATTGTACGAGTTGCGCACGAAACGGAGCCAATCACAAGTAGAGGCTTGTTGAACCCGCGACAAAACGTGTGTTTATTGATGAGCCAGCGACGCAAAAAGAATTCAAAATCGACGATTCATCCATCGCCATACTTTTTACTTCTTTGCCATTCTCTTTGTTAAATTAAATCAACATTCAGTTCAGAAAGCAGAGTTTAAACAGTATTAATAAACCAACTTTTGTCCAATCCCTTATGTTGTTACTTTATGATAAAGCCTGATGTTTCGTTTTTTTTTTCTTTTTTTTTTAAACTTTCTCCATCAAATTCTAACCTCAGTAATTAAACACTTCTTCTAATAAACTCCTTTATTATTTATTTTTTTTTTTGGTTTTATGGATCTTTATAAAATGATGTCACCCATAACGAATCAGAGAATTTTGGTTTGATTTTCGTTTCTCTTGCGTTTAGGTTCGCTAAATTAAAGTTGTGATGGCTTTTGGAATAGGAACCGCAGCGACGGTTGGACCATTTCTGAATAGTGCGTACCATCCTATCTGCGCACACAAATCAAATTTATCATTACGACGATGTCATCGCTCATGTTCGCCTGCATTGAGTCTATAAGTCAATTCGTACACGATTCTGAGACACTTCCGAATTCAGGCTAACTGGTCCACAACATTTCCCGTTCAATTTCGGCTACTATTTATTCGTAGCTGCAAGGCTATGATGATTCATCACTGTAACTCAGTAATTTTCTTTCAAATTGTTGAGGTTATATTTTCGGCACAGCTGTATAGTGTCAATTGTCTCAGCTGAACATTTCCCGGGACACCGTCGGAAATCCTTCAAGTTTTCATGATTTAAACCTGTGAATGGCAACACGTACTGTTTAGCATTTTAACAATGGATATGATATCCGGGCGTAAATTTACATTCACACGAGCGATTCGGTGGTATGACACTTTGTATAAGCTTCTTCGGAACTTGCCTCACGAGAAAGTTAAGTCTTAGCGAGCTCATCATTAATAACTTGCAAGTAAATTGATGTTAATGAGTGCTGCTGGAAATAACCTAACTTGCGCCATGAATCATGCATCTTGTATTTGCCAAGTTACAATCGCTCCATCATTAGCAACTCAAATAAATCGTTTCAATTCAACTCCACGCTGTTAACTCTTTATTCGTCTAAATTAATAAGACGTGACTTTCGATTCGTTATTTGCACAATTGCGTCACTTATCCGCAGTCGGTAACAGTACAAACAACAAAGCTACAGATGGCGCTCCATCAAATTAATTCACGGAAGAACTCGAAGACAATCTCCAAGTTTTCCGAACTTATTCGACGGCGAGCCGAGTGTTTACGAATGCGTCCGAAAAGGATTTGAATGTTTTTGAACGTACCAGATGTTCAAAACGATAAAGATCGATTGTCCATTTTTGTTGTTTTAAAACATTAGCTCACTTTGAATGGCATCTATAGTATGAAAATGCACGCAACTCTAAACTAGCACGTTTCGGATATCATAACTGAGGGCGTCACAGCGTACTCGCGAGTGCTGCCCATTATAGAATAAGCTATTGTGAGCATGTATGTACACGCACGTGTTTGTATTTGTCATGTTGTGTTATGTATGCAGGCTCTCGTATCTCGATCAACTGTACCGTCGCTGCAGTGGCAAACTCTATATCACATTGATTCCTCGTTAAAACTGTGATTTACAATATCCCCCGTAACGGCGTGGTGCAAATAAACGCGGCTGCACTGGACCGGGTTGCATCACATTTATGATTCACCGTGTGCAAAATGATCGAGTTTAACCCCATAAAAATGCCCCGAACTTGCTAATAAATTTTGCGCTTTTTTGATACTCGCCCACCGTGGACACTTATCTACCAATATGGTCGGACAATTTTGTTATCGCCATTCAATGAACGTCCGACTTTATTCAATAAACATAAATTTATAACTGCTTTTTTCATTTCAATCTCATATTTTATTTCGTCCCTTCCCTTTTTTATTTTATCAGGGTACTGAAAAAAAAAAAAATAGAAGCTGGAACTTGGTGAATTGGAGTTGAATCAATTTTGTGGTTGAACCTTGCATATTCATATTCCCGATTTACCCGATTTATTTCATTGGTGGGTGTGTTATTTACCTTCAGGAAATTAGATCCATGTTAAATAATTGAGCTACGTCTGTTCGAACAAATTAATAAGTAATACAACTTTTGTGTCAACAATTTTGTCAGCCATTTTTTTAAAAGACCATGTTTGTCAATTAAAACTAAAACACATTTAATTATTATTGCTCATTAATCTGGGTAGCGTAATCTAATACGTATCAGTGAGCTGATCTTGTTGATTAAACGATTCCTCTCATAAGACTTTAAGTCCTGTCGATTTAAACGGTCGATCCGCTTACTAAAACAGCTCGCATGTGCCAATGCAAATCCAAAAGAAGAATTAGAACGCCTGAACAAATATTTTCAGATTCTTTTTGATCGTAATCAATGTTTACATTATTCTAAACCATTTAATGGATCATACATTTTTGTTCCCACTTTGGCTCTCGTCCAAAATGTCCCCGAATGCTTTACGATTGGAGATTACTTCTTCCTGGCGTTAATGCTTCATCGCGCTTTCCGGGACTAAAGATGTCATTTCGTTGTTCTGTTCAAATGACCCAAGATTTCAATTGCAATTGTCCCCAATGGTGTAAGATTAGCACTAAAAAGAAAAAAAAAATGATTAAGAAAGCGTCTGCCGAAGTTACGAATCGAGTAATCGATTTTATTTTGAACTGATGCTGGCAACATTGATTTGGAACATCGGTTGCCAACGTTGGGTTAGTGTTGGAACAACTCTGGCAAGCACAACATTGTCAATAAGAATTGTTTATAAAAGTGATAATAAACAATTTAAACAACATCGTTGACAAAAAGAGTTGATCCAATATTGACTGGGAATATTGACTTGGAGTTTCGTCGCAGAGATCCAGCAACGATGGATCCAATGTTGTGATGTGCTTTCAGATTGAATCGAAAGGATAAAATATCTTAAATGCATTTCTGTGAATAATCACGTTTCAGTATATTGTTCGAAGTTGGTATACCCACCAACGTACTTAAACAACAACAATGATAATTAAATTCATAAACTCATGTTTAAATTTATTATAGCCGTTAAATTGCTGGCTATTACATTTTACAAAATTACCTTTCATAAATATATATATATATATATATATATATATATCTAAGTTAAATAAGAGGAAAGTATTATGTAGTCATAATGAAAGATTCCTAAGATTCCTATTTGCGATTATTCATGTAATCCTACTTTGGAGTCTGTTGTAAATGGTTCTGCCAATTATGCCTGCTAAGAACGATCGCTAGATGGCGCACGGATCGTTAAACCTACAAAATATCATTTTTTTTCCACCACTAGGTGGCGCGTGGAATGGTTTTTCCACAAGTGGATATTAATTATGCTGAAAAAGCGCCAGATTTTTAAATCGTTCGTGATTCTCGTTACTCGATGAACGAAAAACTATTGACGTAATGAAAAATCACTCAAGAAGTGAACTCGTAGCGACCAGCTGGGGCGTGCGAGCACATACGAAGCAGTTTTTTTTATCGGTCCGCACTGGTTCAGCACGTGCAATAATTGCTAGCAGATCATAGGCACGGCTATTCTACCTTGCGTAGTGCCGGAAAATCAATATCGGCGGGTCGCGGCGTTTCACTCAGCGCCGCTCAGAGGGCGGCTGGACGGAGGATGTCAGTATCTTGAAAATCTGTGCGCCCGCCGGCCCATTCGATCGCCTCGGCTTCACATTGTTACGGTGACGTGCGCGATCATCCAACCTCGAACTCAAACTCGTTTTCCTCGCAGCCCCGTAACCTACGATCAAACGAAGCGCCGAAAAAGATCCCGTGCTTGCGGAGACGCTAACGTTCCTCGCGGTCCACGCGTGAGAGCAACCAGAAGGTCGCCATTTTGCTCCCCGATAGCACGACCTGCGCAACCCTGTCACGTGCTTCGCACTTGATCACCTTGAGTGCATCCGTCCCTTCTCTATCAATTTTTTTTTTTTTTGATTACTTTCTTCATTCAAAAAAAAAACGTAATAAAAGATGATTGAACAATTTTTAGGAAGATTCCAAACGAAAAAAACCAAATTGGTTTTTAAACACCGGATCAAACAATACAATTTTGAAGAATCAAAAAGGTTAAAAGGAAAAAGAAAAGGTCAAAAGGAATTAGCTTTGAACAAAATAAAACTTCATGAATCTTGAAATAATAGTCGTTTTTGAAACTTGTTAACCCAGATCATTGCCGTGGAGCAACTTCCTCCTTTTTTTTTTTTTTTTTTTAATATAATACTACGTTAACTCTGTTTACAACAAAGGATATTTGCAAGGGATGGAAAATGTAATAACTTTTTGGATCCGATGTTCTGATTTCGCGTTAATTATGAACGTGGGAAAATTGTAGATGAAAAAAGAAACTGTAAAAGCAAACTTATCAAAAGCTTGTCTGACAAAAAGCCTTCTTCCAATTATGCGAAACAATATTATCAAATATTCATCCTCTATCTGCCGGCGTGACCTTTGAAGCAGCCGATAAGCCCGGGTACGAATATAATTACCGAGGAATTAAAATAACATATCTTAATGTGACCCTCGGTCTGGCTTGGGAGATCACTTGTTTTTTTTTCTAAACCGATAACATTTATTGCCATGACACGTTTCACGTACAATTGAGGAGCGACGCAAAAAGTGTCGCTTATCGTGAGCCAAATCGTAGGTATATATTTCGCTGTTTTCGAGGTTGAAAAATTGCATCGTACCCTGGGAAGCGAACTCGGACTATCTGCGAGTCGATCGTTTTTGCATGTACGGAGATGCAATTAGTTGTAATTAATGGCACGATTCGGGCGAACCCAAAAACAAAAACTTGTTTATACATACGAGATCAGGAATTTTAAACACCTGTGGAACAGTGACACGAGAACAAAATAGTCATAACGAATGTCCTTGTGAAAACGTCTTTTGTTATGTTGAAATTTCATTTTAAAACTGATATTGTTTATGCTTAACTAAGTTAGTCTAACCAGCGTGTGATTATATTTAAAATGTTTGTGTAACATTTTTTTCATCGCCGTTTAAAAGTTATCTAACGATGTAAAATTTTGATATAAAATTAACAACTCGAGCGATAAAATTACGTTTATACTTTTTGTATAGTTTCCATTTTTTACGGCGCATTTTAGTCTTTTTTTTTTTTTTTTTTAACTTCTTCTAAGTTCTCACACTTCTTTTAAAATCTTTGAGCTTTCTTTCCTTCAACGTTGCTTGAATGTTTTTTATTTAGTTTGTTAAAATTAAAAAAAAATTGAGGTGAATACTATTTAGAAAATTTAATTAAAATCTCTTAGTAACAATTAAATTTAAGACTTTTGCGAACGTAGGGAAGTAGGATGCATCCAGTGTTAATTAGGTTGTTGTACACGGCGTCTGTCTGGTCCCACATGTTCTTGTGCGTGCACTATTTCGCCATGACGAGAAGCTTCTAATCAAAAACACCTCAATTAATTCACGGAAACTTATACATCTGCAGTTTTGATTATTTTAGTCAAGCGTGTGATTCGTTTCGTACAGTTTATTTAACTTGGAATCTCCGATTCGATCGTAATTCAAATAATTGAGTAAAACGTTAATATAAGCATGGTTAAACACACAACCTTGTCTAACCGTAAAAACTAAGCAGCAAATTATCCTTATACGAACTTTTAATACCTTTCATTGTGCGAAATTTCAGCATTGTGGCAGTTTCCTTCCTCGTATCTCTTTAAGTACATTATAATAACTTGAACGTTCTTGGCTGCCATTGTTCAACTTCTACTTACGCTAAAAACATTTGATTTTCATCTCTGTTTTACTTCTAACTAATGTATCCGCCATTCCGTACAAAGCTTATTATATTAGCAATGTGGCTTTCATGATGAAATTTGTTTTCGCCATTCAATTCATTATGTTCCCGTTATTTTTATTTTATCATAAATGTTATTTAATGGCGCAACCTGGATTCAATTATTCTTAGACTTTTAGAGTCAAAAGGATATTCATTTTGATATTTCTCTCAGAATAAATTCTTTTTTGTTTTTGTTTTTTTTTTTTTTTTTTTTAATGTCGACAATTATTTGCCAATTTTTTTGTTTCAATAAAGTAAAAGGAATTTTTGTTTGTAACAAGATTTTTGCAAGTTTGCATGAAAAACGTTGCTAACAATTGCTCGAGTTTCCGAATTTTGTACTATTTTGTTGGTCAGCAAGGAAAAGTTCCCCGAGACAATCGATATTATCTCAGAATCTGGAAAAGAAGTTCGTGCGTGTTTCAAGTGTTTTCAGCATAATTAGGCGATTACGTGGGTACGCTTGCAAAATAATAACGCTTTAGCGAAGTAGTTCATACAAATATTTCTAAGAAAGCTCCATTAGATATTCAATTAATTCGTGCTTTCTTTCTTCTCCTTGTTCCTCGGTTTCTTTGTCTTTCTCATCTCAGCTGCGTTATTAAAATCCCTTTATTTTACAAAAGATCGTGGTTTACGCCAAATCATAATCATCTTTTTGCAAAACAAAATGCTCGTCATAGGATTAATGACTTATGATCATCCACACGCTGCAGAAGAACCATATTTTTTTGCACCTATTTCATGCAAAAACAATCCCACTATTATTATGCCCGTTTTATTTCATGAATTTCTCAAACTTTTTTCCCCCTGATTTAGTACTAGGTGTGAAAGAAACAACAATTCAACAAAATTATCGAACCATTTGTGAAAGCAACTGGAACTTGATTTTTGGTCTGATCCGTTTGATAAAAAATGAAACGATGAATTTTGCAAACGTATTAATGCGTTCCAACACTTTTGTCGTTTCAATACGTGCTCAATTACGCACTTTTTTTCAAATCGTTAGTTCAGTTTTGACGAACTTTTATTTTTATTTTTTTTTTTTATCGTGATTCAAATTTGAGTTCAAATTGTTGAGTGAAATAATCAAAAATGTTTCATTCATTGTTTTATTAATGATTTTTTTTAATACTCTTTCAACTTTTCATGAGCAATTAGTGGGTGCAAATAATTAATCAAATGATTCAGTTTTTGAATAAAATTGATTGAGTAATTAAGTTGCATTTGAAGTTGATTAGAAAATATCCGCTTAATATTGAACAATATAAACGAGTTATTTGTTGCGCTACATAATGTGTCGCGATAGTTAGGTACGCGTAACATAACAGAGTCACTAATTCACTTATTCAATCGAGAAATAATAACAAAATATTTCAATTCATATATATAGGAGAAAAAAAAGGTTCGAAAATCGAAAACTAAATTCGCTTCGATATCATCTCTAATTTGCTTATCTCTAACTTTGATATCAAATTATTAATTTAAATTTTAATTAGTTCGACTGAACTTTCCATTACATCTCGTAATTAAATTAATTCAAAGTCAAAAAAGTCAATGCATATTCTAACAGTTGAATTATTTAGTCAATTTGACGTTCTTGAAAAAAGCCTTCACTTTCGAATCATCATTCGAATACATTATAAACAGTAATTTTGTTTCAAGTTAAAAAAAGTTCTTGCGAAAAGAATTAATATTCGCATCTTTTTAAAAAGAAACTTTCCTCAAACAATTCGCCAAATTTCGTTTTGCATGCATTTTGTTATGTCACTTGAAAAAATGATTTTAATTTTATTACACACTTAAGTGAAAACAAAAATGAAAATATTTATCGTTGATTCTGGTTCATTTGGCTGGAATTACTCATTGAAACAGCGTCCAAATAAAACAGTCTGAAATAAGGATTATTATTCAACGTTGCCCGAAGGGCCGGGTGAATTCAAGCGCGGACCATATACGTGTAATTTATATTTGAAACATACTTAAGACCGTATGTAAAATTTAGTTAAAAGCTTTTAGAGCACCAGTAAGTTATGTTTAATCGTATTTAAATTGAGCAGTTTGTGCGGGAGTTATTAACAGAACAGTTATTTACTCAATCAACGCTGATAACGTAATATTTGTGATACAGAATATTCATCCAACATATTACATTATTTCAAAACAGAAATTAACGTCTAAAAAGTTGTCAATTTTATTGAACAACAACCAGTTTAATAGAAAAAATAAACCACAGTGCGCCCTTTTTTTTTTTTTATTGTAAAGTGAGTGGATTCGTCTATAAGTAGTAATAGTCAATAATTAGTCTGACATGATTTTGACACGTTTGTTAAATAAACTATATTTTTGATGCGACAATTGAAAGAGAACCAACAATTTGAAATTGTTATTACTATTTTACTGAAATTAGCTTTCGTTTGATAACTATGTTGGTTCTACGTTGGTTAACATAATCCGTAATTGAATCTTTGAAGTGGTTGGTAAGTTCCGGCCAAACAGCCGGAACTTACGGCCATAATTAATTAATACTTTCAATATGACTTTTGTGTGAATCCAAGTCAATATGTTTAAAAATTTACACGTTCAAATGAAATATTACGAGTAGATTCTACGAGATGAAATCTGTCATGTGATTTTTTTCACAATTTTCCATCGTTTACTTTTCGAGATAATTACATGAATATTTTTCTGTTTTCTTATGAGTACGTGTAGGTTCAAGTATCACCGTCAATGACAACATGCGTCGATACCTTTTTTTTTTTTTAGAACAACATCACTGCATGTTTACATTGGCGGTGATACTCTAACTTATACGTTTATATACGAAAACCTAAAAATGTAAATGTAATCATCTCGGAAAATTTCTAAAAACATCATATAACAGATTTCATCTGAAAAAGTCTGCTTGTAATATTTCATTTAATTTCGTGCACGAGATGTGACGAGATTGGCAAAGTATATTCTCCTTTTTTTTTTTTTTTTAGTTTGGTCATTGTTCAGAAAAGACACATCAGGAAATGTTTAAAAACATATTGCGCCTGAGAAGTAATGTTTTTTTTTTTTTTTTTTTGAATCTGCAATCATTAACGGCGCTGCAAAACTTTTTGCTGAATATTCGACTATTTCTCCGGATACGCTGATAAAGCAGAATCAAAGATTTGTAGGGCGATTGCCGTTAATCGCTCACAGTCGAAAATGGTGATCCTGCAAGCTCGCTAGCAACGAGATAAGCGTCGGAAAATCTGGGCATTCCGATGAACAAGACGTGCCCGACATTCGTAACAGAGTGCGAAGCTACAAATCCTTGCACTCGTATCAGAACGAAACTCCAAACCGAAATCGTCTTCTTTCGATCAAATCGTCGGGCAAATGACCACTTTTAACGTACACTGTCCTTTTAGTTTCCCTTCCTTACTGGAACTTCTTCACATCATTGACGAATTTTACCTCACAAAAGCCAAAATTCAACAAATTTATCCCCATTTTCTACCTTAAATTTATTGCTCGAAAAAAGTGCATCTTTAAATAATTTGAATTTTATTCAAAAAATTATGAGAATAAGTTTCAGTTGGATATTTTTGGTTAAAGCAATTACTCAGCTTGCTAAATTTGTCATCGAAAAACCAGTTCCTTCTATTTGAAAATGGCTAGAAGATTATCTAATTAATTATAATTACAAAAGTCTGATTTAAGCTAATTGTTCCCTCAAAAACTTCCCAAAACGTACAAATTGAATCGAAGGTTACAAAATTTTTTATATCCTAAAAATAAAAATGAATCTTCTTTTATTTTTGATGTAAGCAACCATGTATAATAGAGATGAGATTATAATTAAACAATGATCAAGGTAATTTAACCCGTTGAACTGAGAGTATGACATGAAATTAAATTCAGAAAAATAATAAATTATGTTGATAAACGTTAACAATCATGTATTCTGTTTTTCGCATACTAACAGAAGTGTTAAAACAATAGTGTGCTTCCGTAAATCAGCAAAGCAGAAAATAATATGCTAATATCAAGCTTCTATTTTAAAGTGAAAATGCTTTTTAGTACGTGATTTCTCGTAATTAAACATTTTATTTGCAAATTTCATACATCTTTATGAAGTCTTCTCATTATATTTTTGCCTTGTATCGTTCATACGTCCTTTCCACGAAAATTGGATAATTTATTTACTCGACAAATATATTGCGAATAATATTTTGTATTTTCAAACAACAATAAACAACAGGAAGCATGAAAATAGGAAAGAAATATAAATCATAAATAAAGCTTCATTATTACCTGACAATAATAGAAAGTATAAATACCAAATTCAAAGTTATTAAAATTTTTTGTTTAAACATCCGCAGTAATCTCAATTATAATAAACGTCATTAATAGCAAAGCCACTAAATTAACATTCGATTGTGCAGTCGAAGCGAGGGCACTCAAAACAGAATCATGAACAGCGCTAGCTCTGACAGACATTAATAAATTATTTTACGTCAGAATATTGGAGGGCAAAAAAAGTCAATGGTCAGATGTGGAAAGCAAAAAATCAGAAAATGGGTTATTAATTATGATAGCGGTAAAGTGGATTGAGAGGGTTCCAAAAAAAACACAGTTACGCAGGACCTTTTTGTCATTTGTTAGTCACATTTTAAACGATAATTCACCTGCGACTAAATTTGAAAAAAAAAAAAAAAAAGAAAAAAGAAATTGAAATGAAACCGAGGCGGACGAAACACTGACTCATACTGGAAATAATCCATGATCGGGCAAAATGTCGATTTGGATTTATTCCTTGAATCATCTTCTAAATTCAAAAACGCGAAATTCAATCCATTCTGGTGAAACATTGACTAATACTACTGAAAGTAGTTTGCGGTTGAATGAAACATTGATTCGTACTATTTAAACCTTATTCAAAATTCGAAATGAATGACCCAGTTTGACGAAACGTCGACTTATTGTACTGATAATGGTCTGTAGTTGAATGAAGCGTCGAGTTGTGCTGCTTGGATAGTTTTCCGCTAAAAGTTTTATCTTATGAAATTATACCGGCAGGGTATTTTCGTCTTAAGAAAGGTTTATTTGCGTATCCTCGGAGAAACGAAATGTACTCCCTTGGAGAGGCAGTACGCCACTTAATGGTTACGTCTGACCACTAATCCACCTTACCACTAGCTCTGACTCCGCAAGGCGGTTAGCCTCAGCCCGACAGTCTCGACGGCTACTAATTATTCTTTCGCCTGACCTCACCGTTTATACTACAACTAACTCTCGCTGCTTCAGTTAGCTCTTAAATGAGCACGCTGTCATTTCAAGTTGTCCAACTCACATTTCAATTGCAAATTACTTTCAAATTCATCAGATCGTTTACCCAATCGAATTCGTCCCCAAATCTCTTGTTTGTAAATTTTACATGTTTTTACCTGAAACCGCATCGTGCAATCTCGTGCAGCTGATTTGTAAATCAATTTTTTTAATTCCCTAAGAACAATTACTGCAAACAATGTTGAAATTTCAAAACAAAATATGTAGCAAAAGTTAGCCAGTTAAGTAACCTAAATACCTTTTGTTTACTCAAACCTTATATTTTTTTCTTAACATAATAAATTGTAATTAAAAATAAAAATCCCGTTGAAAGAGAAGGGACGGCTAACCACATTAAATTCCATTGAATTATAAACTCTATATTATCGTACCTTTTTGCAGGCACAAAAAGGTGGAAAGAACAAAATCTCAAATAATGAAATTTCACTCGCCGTTTTTAGCGATTTTAGCCAGTGTTAGCACGGTACACGGCTGCTATATTTTTCCCAAAGGTATCTGCAATTTTGTAACTGATAATGTTTTATCAAACAGTTTAATTAATGAAAACTATAGTCAGTCGGAAAATAAATTTTTTATTCACAGCAAAAAGAAATTTTTCATTCATTTGCAATTTAATGCCTTTTTATATCGGATTGAACAAAATCTCCAGTTTTTTTTTTTTTTTTTTTTTAATAAAATCTAAACTTCATCCACTTCATTCCTGGCATTGATGCTAAACAATTTTAATTACTCTCTACTTCGTGGAATATTCCTCCAAATAGAGCCAAATTAAAACTCCTTTTAATTTAACGTGAAAAAAAATTTCGAACCAAATGTAAAAAAAATGAACCGGCTTTGCAATCTGAACGATGGTAAATAAAATTGCGTTATTTGTACTATTAAATCCCGAACAATTTAAGAGCGATATACCGAACAAAATAATTACTCGACCGGCACTGTCGAATCTTTGTGATTGTGCTCAGCGAGACGAAAAATCAGTCGGTGTCAACAGCACCTGTTGATTATTTGCAACACATGTCATTCAGTATGACAAAAAATGGTTCTTTTAAGTTCCTTTTTTTTTTTATATATCCATTATTTCTCTCAAAGACCACCAAGTCCTTATTGAAATGAGAAAATATTTATTTGTTTCAGAAACCAAGGATCCGTGTGCTGCACTGAATTGCACCTTGGGGTCCAAATGTGTGCGCAGCAGGGACGGCAGAACGGCGAAATGCGAGTGTCTGGATTCGTGTCCGAACGTAGGAGATCACGATGGATCGGGTCCTGTTTGCGGCACAGATGGAATCGATTACCCCACCTTATGCGACTTGAACAGAGTCGCCTGCTCCAAGGCTGTCAACATTACTGTTGCCTTTCGCGGCAAATGCGGTAAATTTTAAACCCTATCATCTAATAAAACTTCTGGACCTTTTCCAAATAAAGATATTTAAGAAATTTATTCTCAAATTGAATGTTGAACAAAAAATGATTAGAAAAGTGATACACAGTAAAACCACAGCTTTCCACAAAAAGAGGACGTTTTGTCATTTGTTAGTCCCTCGTCGTTTGAAGCGGCAACTCGTCTGCGACTAAATTTGAAAAACGAAGTGGAACCTGCTCGGACGTAACGTCGACTTATTCTACTGGAAATCGACAGTCGGACAAAAATTCCATTCAAAATACAAAATTAAACCTTGCTTGACGAAATGTGGACTACTACTGACAATAGTTTGCGATTGAACGAAACATTGATTCGTACTACTTAAATCTTTTCAAACTTTAATGCTAAAGTCAACCCAGTCTGATCAATATTAACTCATACTACTGAACATAATTACAGATGAAAATTCTTCTCATCTTTATTCATTTCATTATTTATGCGTTTTTGAATTTTAATATTATTTGTCCAATAAATTTGTTGAAACATTATTTTAACGAAAGAAAGTATATTTATAGTTTTTTTTTTTTTTTTTTTTTTTTTTTTTCGTAAAACAGGGTGCGAATATAAAAATGCAGTACTTAAGCGAACAGTTTGCATATCGGACATAAAGCACACTAAACTCGTAAAAATATTATCACTTGCACACACGCAGCGCCATCTGGGTGCAAGTATTGTTACATTATTGGGACCATAGATCTCGATAGCATCGACTTGGTGCTCAGCCATTGGTTTGCACAATACACGAAACGTGGCTTCGAGACCAATTCGTTATACTTCAAATGTATCGCACCTGTGTACATTGCGGAATTGTCAAGCATGCTTAAAGTGTTAATCTACGATTCAACTCTAATAAAACCGTACAATGCACTATTGTTCGAAGTTTCCTCGATTTATCGATGCATCGCGAGAAATAAAAAAAAACCCCGGCACACCTGGTAGAAGTGACGCTTTTTTTTTTAAACGTAAAGAGGGCCCCCAGTTTTAGTCCAAAGGAAATTATTCAATTTTGAATTCAATTTCATACTCAAAATGAAAATTATAATCCCATTAATTTGATTGAATTGCAATCACGTTTGTGCATCTTTAATTTCATTTGACGTTCCATTTTGTTTGACACGATCTTCCCTTCGCCGGCGTGCAATAAAGCGAATTCAATTACCGACATATGTCCTCTTATAATTTTTTCAACAGTATCACGATGAATGAAAATGGAACCGAACAGAAATGATGTAATATTCTTTCAGAAGAGGCGCATGTGTTACGTTGATTTTCATGCGCAGTTTATAAAACGCGCACTGATTGGCAGCTTAATAGATTTATCGGGCTCACAAAATGCGGAATTAATTTTCAAAGCCGAATCGAATAATTTTGAATAAAGTGTCTCGAGGGTAAAACGTTGTTAAAAAAAAAAAATGCTAAAATGATGGTCCTCGCAATAAAAATCGTTTCAATAGATGAAAATTAAAAGGTTAATTTTGTCTTGGTAATTTTAATCCTTTTGGTAAAATAACTTTTTTTCCAGGAAGTTGAAAATGTGTGAGATAAAACAACAAAAATTTGCAAACGCTTTAAAGAAACCAAAATTTGTATACATTTATTCCCTTGGTAATTATAATCTGACCACAACTGAGTAACCGGAGCTCAATTCTGAAGCAAAATTTTCATAATCAGCCAAAGTACTTTCAAAGTTAAAAGATATTTACGATCAACTTGACGTCAGTTAAAAGCGATAATTGAATGTATAAGCTGATGAATAGGATATTCGGCCAGGGAGGCTTTGAAGGGAAACGTTGGTGGGCTGAATAATGTGCCAGCGCAGTCCTCTCGTGGAGATGGCATTTTCAATTTAAGCTTGGCAAATAGCGACTACGCAAACTTCCTAAGTGGCGATCGAAACTTCGAAAAAGTCGGAAGGATAATTTGATTTATCACTCGCAGTGTGCCTCGCTTAACATCTAACTAAGCCCTAAAATCAGCGGGCTTCCAAAGACGAATCGAAGATGGCGTCCGGTTGGACGACCATTTTCCAGTCTTTCGAAGGATCGCTAACCTTTATTGTCTTGCGAGAGAACAAAACAAAAACTAAAAAAACAAAACTAAAGAAAAAACAAAGTGATCTTATTTCTCTCAGCTTCAAACACTTTTTATAATGAAAAAAAAAAAAAAAAAAAAAAAAAAAAAAAAAAAAAAAAAAAAAAAAAAAAAAAAAAAAAAAAAAAAAAAAAAAAAAAAAAAAAAAAAAAAGTAATAAAATGTAATAAAAATAAAATTAATAAAACATAAGAAAAATAAATGTTTAATCAAATAATTTGTAGCAACGATTTTGTTTACAATCCAAATGAAAAATGAATATGAATAAAAGATGACAATTAACAAGAGCTCTTTCAATTGCTCTTGTTCTCCTCCAATCTTCTTCCCTTTTTTTTTATTTCTGAATTGCTAAGAACCGCGGAACAATTTTGAATTAAAAACGAAATTTTATTACAACTGCATAATTCATGCGTAAAAATGCGAGGGAGGCAAAGAAGTCATCTCAAAGCGAAAAAAAAGAGTGAGCTTTAAAGTTCAGCTCAAAACTTTGAAGATTAGACAGTTACAAGGAAGAAGGAAGTGCGAGCGACGAGCCCAAGCTTAGCGGTCGACTTAAAAAACAATTGCCTGGCAAAGGCCCGGGAATTTAAAACACACTTTTATCGTCTTCGCTTTGAGGTCCTTTGTGCTGGGAATCACCCGAGGCTTATTCTACGTATCGTTGACACTCCAAGCGTGTCCGTCCTTTTTTTTAAATGCGATATCCGCGAACATTAAAGCCATGCCAAAGTGCGGATTACCGACATTAAAATTATGAGATTATAACTGAAAGGAAGAATTTATCTCTTGGTTTTTGATGTAGAATAAAATTCTGTTTCTACAAAATCGTCATTGAGTGTCCTTTTTGTTCGCTGAAAACCCACTTTTCAAATTCAAACAAAATTTTAATCCTCGAGTATTTTAATTTTTGTATCATAGTATACAGAAAAGTGTTTCTCAGTTTTTCTCTGAGTATCGCGAAAAAAAAAAAAAACAACAAATTTCAAATGGTAAGTTTCTTAGTTCTTTAGACACCTCGCGGAAAAAAAATCTCCAGTGCTCATTTGGACGGCTCATTTGTATTCGAAGAAATCAACACGCTGCAACAAGCACGATACTAAGTGGCGCGTTAGGGTAATGTCGCGTGAAGCTGCGCGCGGGGTATCGCCGTTTTGTGTGTTCAAATGTTTTCGGTGGCGCGGCGAAGGGAAAAAACGTACCATTAGTCAAACTAAAACAGAGGATAGGTATTCAATTGTGAGATAGCGCAAGGGCTGAGAACCAAGGCAGTTTAACCGCTCTACTGGACTGTAACTCGAGCGAGCCCGAGAAACAGTACCTTGCCTCGAACTTGCCTCGTCAGCCGACCCACTAAAGGCACCGAACGAAATTCAACTTCCTTCCCAGCAACGGAGATTAATGCCGCGATACCCCGTTGCTTACCGAATATCATAACACATCGGAATTCAACCTCCCCTTCCTCCGACTTATCATTCAAGTTACGATAGATTGTAACAAGCTTGCAGTTAAGTCTTGACAAAAAATCGGATTTAATATCTTGCCAGATTGATTCTCAAGTTTCAATTCCTGACGCATTATCAGGGATTTGCCAACAATTTATATCCATAATTCCAATGGCCATAATCAGACCCTTAATTTCAATCTCGTAATGGATGGTCTGCGAACTAAAATACGCTTGCATGTCACGCGACACAAATGGTATTGTAAGATAACCAAATATCTTTGGAATGTGGTGCTGTTCGTGTTGACGTAAAGAGGTTACATGGTGTGACTCTTGTGCTTACAGATCCATGCGCGGGTGTTAACTGCACCGAGCCGGAGGTCTGTCAACTGGACAGCTCCAGACAACCCGCGTGCCATTGCAGCGAGCAGTGCGGTATGGATTATGCGCCCGTTTGTGGCAGCGATGGCAAGACCTACTCCAATGAGTGTAACCTCCGCCAGGAAGCCTGCAGGTCCAAACTACCACTCAGGACGATCTACAATGGCATCTGCAGTTCAGGTAATCACAATCGGATCAACATTTGATGTAAGAATTATTGGGTCAATTTGAAAATATCCACATTATTATGACAAATTTATTTCAAATTAGATCTATAGTTTAATTTATAGTTAAGTTTTGTTAGTTCATTTTTGTTCAAAATGGTTCTTTCCTTTTCTCACAGGGATCAACCCTTGCGACGACGCGAAGTGCGGCGCCCTGCAACAGTGTGCGATCGATAAATTTGGAATCGCTAGATGTGAATGCGGACCATCCTGCGATGCTGTGATGAGACCGGTTTGTGCCAAAGGTGGCAACACCTACTCGTCGCTTTGTGAATTGAAAAGACAAGCCTGTCTGACGAAAACAAAGATCGAAGTTGCCTACGCTGGAAGTTGCGGATCCAAAGGACCATGTTTGGAAAAAGTAATTTTTCATATGACGTAGTACAAGTCTGCATCTAGTCGGACGTGAAGTTTTTATTTTTATTTTTCATTTAGAGTAGTAAAACTCAACGTTCAGTCGGCCGAGGGGTTTTTAACAATCGGCTATCTATTGTTGTCGTTTTCATTCTGTTTTCTGTTGAAAAAAAAAAGAATGTTGGTTTGCTAAACACTTACACCTATTGTCTCTATAAAATACCATCGAATGAAAAATATGAAATTGATGTTCCTCGTGTGTAAAATTGAAGAACCCGTATAGTTCTTTGATAGAGAATGGAAGCAGTTTTCGAGTGGATAAAAGCTGACGGAAATCCAATAACAAAATCTCTCACATAATAATTCCATTCTCGAAATATAATTTTCTTTTTATTAGTCATTTATCGGGTTGGAAAGCAAAACGAATCTCGTTAATAAGTTAATACTAAATCACGTTACCGTAAAAATTTGCCAATCTACATTATCATCCTACCGGAACTGACGGGCTGACATCTTTTATCTCCAATAAAAGGGAATGTCATTTCTTTTTTATTTCTTATTATTATTTTTTTTTATTTAATTATGTCTTCTTCATTGGATCAATAAATAGAGTGAAAAACAACGACTGTCTCAAACACTTGATTTTCGGTTTCGTTTTTCAGATTTGTCAAAAGGGTGCGGTTTGCGCGGAAAGCGGCGACGTGGCCACCTGCGAGTGTCCCACTTGCACAGCAGAATTTCAGCCCGTTTGTGGCAACGATGGCATCAGTTATGGCAACGAGTGCAAACTTCGCCTCGAAGCATGTCAACGTCACCGCGATATTCGTGTCCTTTACCCCGGATTGTGCAGTAAGTAATCGAGATATTTTCCACGACATTCCAAAAACCACATTAACAGTTTCGGTTCAATTGAAATGCGAAAAATCACCAGTTATGAACTTGTAAGAATTCCTCATGCCGGATAATGGATTTTGCATGTCTGCCGTCCGAAAGCGCTGCAGAAGAATTACAAGGCAAGTTTACATCACGGGCTTTTTGGTCGTGACCTGGATTTGAGTTTGGGCAAAAAGAGGCCGGGGCGTGTCCGAACAAAAAGCGTCGCCATAGTCGGGCGAAAATTGCACGCAAGATATTCTAAATATTCATTAAATTATCACCAAGTGTCGATGCAGTTATCGAGCGAAAAAGTCTTACGAGACGTGACAAGGTTTAATTGGCGCGGGTGTGACTCGCTTTTTCGGGCCGCCGGTGCAAAACAATTCGACGCCCCTTATCGAGTGCAATTTATGCAGCGCCGAATACATTCGGACTCATGCATATCGCGATGCCGGGAACAACTTCCCTATGAGTTGTTACTCCAAGGCATGCACGACTTGCATATGCATGCGCCCGTACCAACAAGTCAACTCTCTCAAATCCGACCTCGCCATCCCCCCTGTTCCAAATCCAGCCTCATCCTTTTATAAACGAAACTATTATAATTTATAACTCCTAACAGATCCTTCAATTAAACAATTTTATCCAAATTTAAGATTTTTTAAAGATTTTTTTTTGCACATCATTTCATAATGTTATTACGCAAAAAATTGATACCAGAATTAAATTTATAATCACCAAATTTTGCAGATAATCAATGATATGTTAACTCGTTTTTAATATTAAACTTAAATTTAAACTCAAATGGGCTGAAAATAATCTACAGTATCGACCAGTTTTGTAGCAATAATTTGAAATAAAAAAGAATGGTTACAATTTATTTAAAACATGTAAAAATACTTTACAGTACTATTGTTAAATTCCACTTAATTCGCAGAGGCAAAAAACGTATAAATACTCTTGGCAGACATTCAGTATTATGAAACCAAAGTGTCATGGCACTCTGCTTCAAGTCCAGTTTCATAATTTGGAAACTTCTCTGCCAGTAACATAACTGCGAAACAATTTCGCAAACAAAATTATCCGACGTGATTAAAACTTTTTGCGGTCGTGCAAGTGTTGGGAAGGTCTTTTTAAAATAATCCTCTAAACCAAACATTTGATATCGACTTGGAGGACGTCAGCCTTTTACGGCCATCCTCCGACCGGCCATTGTTTGAACTTTGTATTACGTTTGAAAATGAATTTAAAAGCGTTAAATTACGTGAGACTGAGTTTCCTCGATCCGCAAGATACTTGAACTGTTCTTGTTTCGCTAATAGGATTATCTGACATGGTCAGATTCAAGAAATTAGGAAAACCTATTTAAAAGGCAGTTCGCTTAGTTTCTGATCAGCTTTGCGAACGTTTAATACAGAGATTTACAAGCGCTTTACTTTATTCTGTGTTTTCATCGGATTAGGCAAACAAAAATTGACTAATTTAGTGGACGCTAGAAAAAAAAAAAAAACAATACGAACTGGGAGCTTTCGTTTATTTCATAAGACCACTAAGCGCGATTGAAAAAATTATTGAATCTGTTGTGCAATATTTAAGTTGGCAAATTGAAAATTTTTCAGATGGCTGTGAGAGCAAAAAATGTGACTTCTACGCGGAATGCGAAAGCGATAGCGCCGGCGAGGCTCACTGTGTCTGTCCGGACGATTGTGAGGAATCAGTAAGTATGACTGCCCGAAGCCTCTGATAGAAAAGAAATCTCTCTCTCTCTTTTTCGGGGAAAAAAATCATTACTCATTCTTGGCTCGAAACAAAACAACCGAAATCGGATTTGCGGCAGAAATCCGGGTTCACTTATCATGCAGCGGATCAGAATTTTTTTTCGCGGGCTCCGGAACGACCGGATGAATGATGCGTCGAGTTCTAAAAGATTCATTCGGCGAAACCCCGTGGCGTTGAATTTTTCAAGGCACGTTCGCTCGCGAAGTAAAAATGCCAAGATTCCAAGTTATTTGTCGCACTTTGCACACGTAAGAAAGATATGTCCCGTTTATCCCAATATTTGCCCGGCCTGAAAATGGTTACCATGATACCGACTAAGAATTCACTTAACAAAAAAAGTATCAAGATTTATCCGGCACTTTTAATAGCAGCAATCTCCCTCGTTTGACGAGGAATCCGATCGTTTCCAATTAGTCCGCCTTTATGAATTAATTAATCATAACTCGATCTTCGAATGAGAAAACGGTTGAACGTATCGATTAAGTATATCAATTAAGAGAAAATTGAGAGGTTCCATGGAGATGTCGTTTGAGCATAATTTTACTCTCGCGCCAGCAAACAGAGCTTGTCTATTGAATTCAATCGATTCTGCTAAGCTCTTGTTCTCCAATGAGTGCGGTTCATTAGTTTATCTACCGCGTGTACAAACACTGCATAACAGACGCCATTTTTTGTTTTCAATCATCGACGCTTGTTCAAAGTTTATTCTGAGTTTCAAAAATCAATTCTAGGTATCTTGAATCAATATGAGAAGTGCACTAACAAATTTGATGGAATTGTTTCATTCCTTTAATGCCAATTGAATTGTTCATTCAATGAATTTCATTTGATTTGTTTATTTTAATACCCTCAAGTATTTTACAATACCTCGGAGTTTTAATCTACATCCAATTTTGTTTCATTTTCTTCTATGATTTTTGGTTCATTTATTTTCCCAAGTATTTCTATCGAGTGAATACAATTTTAAGTTAATAAGAACAGCCAATTTCAAATCTGAATTACTATTTTACCAGATTAATCCCGGTTTTCGTGCAAGAAGACTTACAATTCTATTTATTTTAAGCTTACTGAGATCACGGCCTGTATCTGATACCTCAGATCAGCAACGAGGTAAACAAATCCGAGCTCCAGAACACGCCTGCATGCTAAATATCAAGATAGTCAACAACACGTTGAATCAAAAACGCGATCTAGAATTTTGAAATGCTAACAAACTTGGAATCGCGCATTATGATAATGCGACTTCCCAAAATGGTTTGCGAAATAGATTTTTGATCTATCGTTCAACTCCATTAAAACAACCTCAAACCGAGAGTAAATTAGATGGAATGAAAGCAGCCATTTTGCAGGTTCTCCCGCAGGTCATTATTTTAGCCATAGTTCTTTTTTTTTTTTTTTTTTTTTTGAGTCTTCAAGAAATGAATTAGCCAGCAACTACTTCGCCGCAACTAACGAATTAAAGTCACGCTTTCCATTATTCATTCTCGAACACAGGTTCAAGATGCTCGGGACAACATCGCCGAACGCCTTGCCGTATGATTAATAGGTCGAAATTCTTTCGCCTGTCAATTGCATCTACTTCCATAGTGGCGATTGAGGTGAAAAGACATGATTGGATGAGATATACGTTTTGTCACGAGCCAAGCCAATAAATAACGCGACAAAAGTCCAAACTTTCATGAATCATTTTGTGAAATTTGCAGACCCAAGATCCTCAAGGAGGTAGCCTCAAAGTTTGCGGCTCCAACGGCGTAACTTATCCGAATGAATGTGCCCTGAAAAAAGTTTCCTGCGAAACGCAGACGCTCATTGTCGTTGCCTACAAAGGTGGTTGCGGTAAGTTCTTCTTGATTCCATAGCAAAAAAAAAAAAAAAAAAAAAAAAAATAAACCTTACAAATAAGGCGTTTTGTACACGCATGAAGAAATCTTGTATCCATTGGTTTTTACAGTGTACTAACAAGACAACATACAAACTAACTTAAAATGATTAAATCCGATTTTGTGCAACTAAACTAACCCATTTCTGATTCAACAATAAAAGAGATGATTTTTCTGCTTATTTTTTTTTTCGTATTCAGATTAAAAAAATGTTGTTTCTTTTATTTAATATAATCGCAAAAAATGGGTTAAATCCAAATGACAGCACGTCGCCATTTCAGTTTCAACGCCGCCATTTTGTGTCTTGAACCTAGAACAAAAAATTTTAATTTAAGTGTTACTCGAATTAAAATGTGATTCAAACACGAGCTAGAATTATTTACAAACTGATACAAATCGTAGAATTGTGCAAGGGTGTGGAATGCGAGCATGGAGCGCGCTGCGTGGCAGGTGTCTGCGTGTGTCCGGAAACTTGTCCAGAGCATTCGAGCGAGCCGGTCTGCGGTAGCGACGCAAAAACGTATCCGTCCGAGTGCGAACTGCAACGAGCAGCCTGCGAGGGAGACCCCAAACTACCGACCCTGCAAGTGACTTTCTACGGGGACTGCGGTGAAAGATTTGCCGTCGCTGCGCTAAGTAAGTTCGCCCGTCTAATTAGCGAAGCTCCGACAAAACATTTTATCAACGGCGCCAAAAAATTTGCCTCGCATTCACTTTTATAACTTTGTTATCGGTTTTCCATTTGAGCGAACCTTCCCTCTTTCATAGAGGTAGGATAAACTTACCATTATACTACTCCCGGGTTCATAGCTAAGAAAAAAAAAAATAATAAAATTCAAAAACCAGATTCTTTCACGATAATAATAACAACCGGATTATATTCGCTTTGTCAGAATCTGCTCCATCTTAAAATGATTTCCGCTTTAGTTGTAGAAGTGGTTGAATGTCTGCCAAACTAACCGAACTAAAATGTTCTAACAGCTACGATGTCAACGCCACCAATAACCCAACCGGTGACGGCGGTCGCTGAAATAACAAGCACACAAGAACGCGAGGCTTGCAAAGATATTCACTGCGATTTCGAAGCGACTTGCGAGCTTGGACCTGACAAATTTCCACGCTGCAGCTGTCGATTCGATTGCGCCGCGATTGCACAGGAAAACATGCACACCGTTTGTGGCAGCGACCTAAGAACTTATCCCTCGCTTTGTGCTATGAAAATGGAAGCTTGTCAGAGACAACAGGAACTCAGAATCAGACCCCTCGAACTTTGCCAAGGTTCTCGTCTAATAAACCTATACATAACAGCTTTCTTTTGCTCAAGAAACCCTGCTGTAGTTCTAATGTTGTGTTTTTTTTTTTTGTTTTTTCTTCAAACAAACATCTTAATTTCTACAGGTATGGAAGTGAAACCCTGTAAAGGAGATACACCGTTGGTTGACGAGGATGGTAACGAATACGACTGTGGGAATGGTCCAGAACGAAAAGATTGCCCGAGTAATTACTACTGCCATCAAACATCTCGTTTTGCACGCTGTTGTAAAAAAGGTAAGCATTCCCTTCCATTCTTTTATCGTCTTAAATTGCACAAACGTTTCTTGTTAATAATTTACCGACTGTTTACTCTTACCCTCTAATCAACCAAAAAGTTTTTGTTATTAAGAAAAGTTCGAAATTGAAACCGAACATTTGGCCATAGGCCTCAACTCAATCACTTCAACTATTCTTTCTCTTTGTTCAGTATTAATTAAATCCTTAGTTCTTGTTTTTCATCACAAATTATTGTTTTTTTTTAAAATAGAGGAAGGTATCCAAATGGTGAGATGCATAGACTCGTGGCACGGCTGTTGTCCTGATAATAAAACAGCTGCCCTCGGCCCCGATGGCGCTGGCTGTCCAAGTCAATGCAACTGCAACAAACTTGGTAGCGTATCGGATACCTGTGATCCCGAGAGTGGTCAATGCGAATGCAAACCAGGTGTGGGCGGTTCGAAATGCGACCGATGTATGCCAGGCTATTGGGGATTGCCGAAAATTAATTCAGGCCACCAAGGATGTACACGTAAGGCCGACACACAATTACAGAAATCTCAAGTATAGACGTTCGTTCATGACTGATTCAATTATTCTGTTGGTCGTAGCGTGCGGATGCTCTCTTTTCGGATCAGTGAGAGAGGATTGCGAACAGATGACCGGACGTTGTGTGTGCAAGCCCGATATACGCGGACAAAAGTGCACCATTTGTACAGACCATAACAAAATTTTAACGCACGACGGATGCCAGCCAGGTAGTATATCACGATGGGCGCACTATAGTATCCGCTCAAATTGATTTACCATAAATATCAATTTAGTTTCTTTGAACGTGGAATTTAATGCTCACTGGCCTCGTTTCATCGCTAGAAGTGTCTTTGAATTTTCATGAATATGTCAATTCGTAGCCCGTGATAATTAATTAATCGCACATCAATGCTGCTGGTCTTGAACATAAATATAACACGTTCGTATACGTGTTATTAAAAATTCACATCACGTATTTGAATTAATTAACCGGTGACATTTTAGATGCACCGTACAATGAAAAACAAATTGACTACCCAATTTAACTGAACCTAAATTAACTTAGCCCAGAATAAAAAAGTGCATTCATGCCATCTAGCAGTTTTAAATTAGTCGTAGTTATTCGTGTTCTTTTTTTTTTTTTTTTTTTTTTCATCCGAAAATTTAGTGTATTGAAAGGAACTTTGAAAATAGAATTAATTAGGGGGGTATTTTTCAGCCGATGCAGCGCCAGTGGTGCCAACATCTTGCACTGAAATGGAATGTTATTCGGGCGGGCACTGCGTCGAGAGCAACGGCAGTGCTCGCTGCGAATGTCCAACGTCTTGCCCGACTGAAACACCAGCGATTCCAATTTGCGGTAGCGACGGTCAGACGTACGACAACGAATGCGAGCTGCGACTTTATGCTTGTCGCCAACAAGCTGATATCGTGGCCCAAGCGTTTGGTCACTGCAGAGGTGGGTTCACAGAGCGAACGCCGACAAGGCCGCTCTATATTCTGCGATACTAATATCCCATCAATAATAAGCCTCTTCTCGCGCTTTATCTTGATGCAAATCCGACAAAATTGTATTCCCACAAGAGTTTGAGTAGCGTCAAGCATATAAACATGCATCGTTGCTTGTCTTTAAACTTGAAAATTTCAAAGTCAGATTAAATTAACTTAATAATTTACAAGAGTATTTGAACAAAGTGAAACAATAATTATTGGAACGATTGTAACTCAATTTGCATAAATTAATCAATAATTTTTTTTGAATTGTTTTCGATAAACTATACATATCCAATATCGCTGCCAAGATATATTTTTGGGAATATTATTTTGTTGTTAATTGCTGCCAAATAACAGTCTGTGTTAGAGTTACGTGACAATAATAACAGTCGCAGGATGTCACGATGTGAATCTATACTAGGTGCTTATGTGTATCTTGTATATAATAAAATCTTTAATAACTTTTTAACTAACAAATTTGTCTGACCCTCCAACCTTCAGATTCGTCGTTCGAACTATTTTATTGTTACATTATCAACGTAACTAATATAACAATTATCAGTATTCTAATACCAGAAAACCCCACCCTGTTTAGTTTCTTTTGCAATTTGCCGATAGTCGACAACCAAAGTTTTATTTTTGCAATGTTATTTTCAAATTTGATGCTTATACTTTTTAAATTTTATATCTGGTAAAAAAGATGGAAATATAATTTCGCTATCGTGTCGAAGGTAAGTTTGATATTTCAATCAAAAATTAATTGACTAATCAGTTTAAGACAGGAAAGTAAAGTTTTCATTAAATGGAAATTAGTTAAAGTGTTTTAGAGACTCTACAGACAACTTCGTGCCAATCTTGAGCACTTAATCCTTTTTATTTTCAACTCGAGGGCAATGATTCTCAAAACACCCTTCAATTTATAACCCAGAACTAAAATTATCCTACTTGACTTACAAAAATCAATTTCAACCTCCAAATGCTAGACTGTCACGAAATCCTCGTTAAATTGCGAAATAGATGAAAAATGCAAGCTCCTCCTCGATTTTTGTTACAACAAAATATAACAATCAATCTAATACAATATATTTCTCTGCTTCAAACAAGTAAAACAATAAATTCCGATTGATTTTTGTCGAAAACGATAATCAGATAAACGTCATCATCTGCAATTTTCACACTGCACAATAAATTGCTAGAAAAAGAAAGTTTTGTTTCAAAAGTAAACCGTAAAAGTAAGTTTTGCGGTTTAGTTCCAACAATTTGCGCTAAACTATAATTAAATCGGGAGGAAAACAAAACTTTGACTTTTAATTTTTCTTGTACTTTGATGTTGAATAAGGATAGTTAAATTGCAATAATGAGTCTAATTGTTGAAAACAAGCAGCGATTATCGCAGTGTAGGTGTCTGGCACAGTGCTGCCACCTTTAATATCTAACAACCCCTCACGAAAGCCCTATTAAAGTGAAACAAAATTGAACTCTTCTCTGGATGTCATTACGTTTCGAGCATTTCATGAGCACGCGCGATCGCATGATCCTAAAATGAAGAGAAATAGTTACCACGTCAAACATTCACTTAAAAAAAGAAACTCAAACTTTTTCTGTTTGTTATAATCGCGGAACGAAATTTAATCAATCATTGTAAATTTAAGTTTAACTTGAGCATTATTTTTTTATATATTTTATTTCAGTTCCTGTCAATACTCTGACATAAAAACAATATGCAACATATTTTCGGTCAATGCACTTATCGAGGAAAAAGTATTTTCAATTATTCTTTTTTTGAAGAGGATTAACAGTCTAAAAATTATACTTGATCAATTGATCATTAGAATACATAATGTTGAATTAGTATTAACGAACGAATAATAGTTAATATTTCATACCAGAACAATTAATATTACTGAAATATTGAAATGCAACAAAATCAATAGCAATCGACTTTTTGTTATCTTCTCAATATAACTTTAAATTTTGTCGAACACTCCATTTATGAAAAGAGGAAAAGGTTATTTTCATAGTTTTTCAATCAAAAGCTTGAAAATAATATTATTATTCAATTAATTACACATTTTATTCCAACATTTTTTCCCGGCTATGACGATAAATTTGAATTGCTGAACAAATAAAATTAAACGTTGAAAACATTGAAAAAGAAATGGGTTATGATAAGTAATCTAAAAATGTTGAGTTAAGTAGGTCAATCCTTTGGCTTTAATAAAATAAATGAATTTATTTATAGAAAATACTTTTTATTAAAAAAAAAACAAATTCTCAATTGAATTTTTTATTTCAAAGTTTTTGGCATTTTATAAGAAATATTGGTGTTTATTCGAAAAATGTTTTGCCATCGATTCGAAAAACAATAATTAAATTACGGCAAAAATGTTATAACAATGTTACACGAGTTAGAAGAGAGCAGAAATCCGCAACTATTGATTGTTCATATTGAATAAACGAAATTTCCTTTTTATTTTTAGTCAACTCTTAATGCTTTTTGGCAAACGTCAGTTTTCCTTCACTAACGTTTAAAATTAGGAGGTTGTACTTACCATTTTTTTTTCGTTTTACTCTGCCAGTGCAGATTTCAGAAATAACTGCGTTGTAAATTAAGATCCTTTTTATTCCAGTTCGTTATAATTTCAAGTACTAATCTTTTTATATCAATTTGAATCTGGATCATCAGAAAATTTACTCGTGCCAAATTGATGAATCAAACATAATAGCTAAAATAACTCAGAAATAATTTTCAATTACGGTTTTCTCCTTGCACTACTGTCGATGATTGGTTCAAACTTATTTTCAAACTAGTACGGGTTCGATTTTGAACCATTTTGAACAATCATACAAACTTTTCTCCATCTTAATTTTCCCAAAAGTATCAATTTCCAGAAATAAGTGTACTTATTTGAAAAACGACAACCCATACAAAATACCCAAATCGCGATTCAATTTTATTCAAAGTGTAATTCGAACAAAAAATTCTTCACATCGAAATATCTTGCGACTGTAAAAAATTGTGTCAGCAATGAAAATATGATACCATAATGCTAAAATGTTTTCAGCATATATATTTTTTTTTCCACATTGTCACTGCGAGTGCTACATATTTTTGTATCAAATATGTTTGCATCATCTGATATTCAAGAAATTTTTAACATTATTTTCTGATAAAATAGCCTCGAAAATACATTTTTTTTTATTACTTTATCGTTAAAAGTCATCAGCGCCGTCGATCGATTTTCATCTCAACGAATACGTAAACCGAATATCAACAGCTCGAGACGGACGTGTATACATATATAAATAATTTCGTGTACATATTTTATATTCGATATCATTCAAAACATTTCATATCGACCGAAACATTCTCGATTTATTTACTTTATAAAATTTTAACGAAGTCAATTTTATTGTCATTTGTTCTGGATATTTTGTGATGTTTTTATCGAGTTTAATATCGGTATGAAAATTGGAAAACAAAGTGGAACACTGAACGAAATTTCATTAAGTGTTGTGAATTTCAGACGACCGTACAGTGAATACTGACTCTCCTGCAAGAAAATACACAGCGGTACAGTATACGCAGCCAGCGGCAGCTATTTCGCCCTTGTCTAAATCTACGAGACATCTAATGGTACCTGAACCAGACCCTCGTTATTATTACACCCATCGGGCTTATCAAGAAACCATCACAATTGATCGCGACAACTTGAAACATGGTAATACAATCATTTCTAGCCTAACCATTTCTCAACTTTTATTTTTAACCGCTCAGCTGCACTACTTCAACCAATTTCAAATGGTTATTTCTCAACATTTGAAAAAATTTCAATCATAATTTGAAATTCAAAATTGTGGATGGTCTTTGATGTTCCATATCTTTTACAACAAAAATGACCATTTAAAGTTGATGATTTGTTTTCTTAACGATAACTTTTTGTACCTAATGATCATAATTCACCGTTGTCTCAGTAACGCTATCTTTATTTCAATTAAAACCCATTTACTAAAAGAAAAATGTCACCTATCTTCAGCTTTGAAAATTCTTATATCTATGAAAGATGAAATTCCAACAGAACCGGATCTGTTGAGATAGACAAGATTAAATTGAATTAATTATAAGTTTCGTTTGGAGGAAATATGATTAATGGGAATAAAAGAGCGGAGACTGTCGACTATCAGCAATTAATAGTTGTGCAATGAGTAGCTTATGTCACTAATAACATTTGATCAAAGACACGTTTATTATTAAGCCGCAGCGTATCGTCCCACACCATCAACAATCCGAGTTGTCACAGCTCTGCTGGGTGATCTGTGCACTGATGACAGAGACTGCACCATCCCAAACAGCGAGTGCATTGAAGGCGGATGCATCTGTGCCGACGGGTTTGCCGAGACGAGCGATCGACAGGAATGTTTCGGTAACAAGTCATTATATTCTATCCCACTAATTACGTCAAAAACAACAATATTAAATATTTTTAATCATTCATACTGAACAGAATGATAACGTTATAATTAGTCAAGCTTGAATGTAAAATTAATAAGCCGCAGGTAGACAGCCAAATATTAATTTAGCTAATGGTGATGATGAATTTTGGTATTGAGGGTTAATTAATGATTACCATAATCAATATCACGTTGAATTCTAGATATATACGTTATCCAGTATACAAAACGGCAATGTTCGAAAATTTCGGTAACTGAGAATTATTAATGGCGCCCTCTGTTAGAAAGTCTATTCAGCATTCGTCTGACAACAATACGCTGCAACATTAAAATTCATCGTCCCTTCGATAATCCCTTTTCTCTAAACCGTTTTACTTCTCGTATAAAAAAATATATTTGTCATTAAAAGTCAGCATTGTTCAATTGTTACATTTTTAAAATCAATCTTCATTGAAGAGTCTTCACAGGAATGGTTTTCGATTTCTGTGATTTCTATTTATTTTACGGTCTTCTTTGCAGACAAAAATAAAGCCTCTATATAGATTATTTTAATTTGCCAATATTGCGTGTTCTTCTATCCTAAAAATCTCATAAGCGCCAATAAACTACGAACACACCGTCACTAACATATTTACATTTTTAAAATGCCGCCTGGTTATTGGTCTAGCTAATACTATAACGATTCATGACTCTGTACAAATGACGGGTTGAAGAAAAACGCGAATCGATCGCCTACTTTATAACTGAAAATAAAACTTTTTCCAAGGAGTTAAAATTGATTTGAGAAGTACAGAGATATTGACACATTTATTTGTCTGGCACGGCGCCTTTATCGTGGCGATAGGCGAGTATCCAATGAACGAGAGTATCGATCGTAAAATTTTTGCATACACAATACGAATATCCAAAGCGGCACGTCAAAAAGTAATGACTCGTCTATCGTGCAGCCAACTACGTGCCGGTGACGCCGACCGAGGAATTCCGAGCTTGCCTTTCATATCCTTGTCACGTGTCATCCACCTGTATCGACTTGCCCAGCGCCACGTTCGTGTGCATCTGCAGACCAAATTATACGGGATTACTTTGCGACGAAGAAATCAACAAGCGCGACTATGAAGTCGCGTCCTTCGACGGCAAGAGTTACGTCCGAATCAATAAGCTCAAAGGCAATCACAAGTTCACCATCGACATAGAGTTCAAAACCTACGCGGATAATGGAATCCTTATGTATGATCAACAACAACCTGACGGAACTGGCGATTTTGTATCACTAGCCGTTATCGATGGGTAAGCCAAGAAAAAACCATTGCAAATATATGAAAGATTGTTGTTCCAATTGTGACTTCTGTACGACTATGTTCCTTCCAGCTACGTCGTTTTCAAGTACAATTTAGGAAATGGTCCGGTCGTCCTAACATCACCGGAAAAGGTTAGCATGAAAACTTACCACCGAGTAGCTGCGAAGACCTACCACAAAGACGGAGTTCTGATTTTGAACGAGGGGAAACATGTGGCTGGTAAGAGTTCAGGGGTGCTAAAATCTCTCAACATGAACGAAGATACTTTCATTGGCAATGTTCCAACAAACTACTCAAGGTATGTTGATACTCACTGACCGTAGAATATGAATATTCCTGATAGCATCAAATTTGATTCCTTTTTCCAGAGTTTATGACAATATAGGTACAAAACACGGACTCCTAGGTTGTATCCGCAAACTGAAGATAAACCAAAAATCTTTAGACCTTCATATTGGCCACAACAAAGACGTGCTGGAAACGTATAGAATCAAGGAATGTGAGAAAAATGCGTGTGCGAATTTACCCTGCAAAAATGGCGCTACATGCCAACCGATCTTCGAGGACGATCTATGCGACGGTCGGGAATGCGATGAAGCAAAGAAAAAGGGCAAGAGCAAAAGAAAAGGAGCGGATATGGACAGTCTGGGAAGCAACATCAACATAATTAGATGCAAAGGGTCCAAGTGCACCCACGTGGAACCAAAACGCTACAAGAAGAGCAGCGGGAAGAAACCAATTTTCGACTACGACTCGGATTACGACGAGACTTATGATCACAAGACTTATGCCTTGGAAAAATACGAACCACCGGATTACAGGTGCATCTGCCCACCACAGTACGCCGGTAGAGATTGCGAGGAGTCTTTAGATCCTTGCATGAGTGAACCATGCCAAAATGGAGCCACCTGTGATATTTTGCCAGAGGGAGATTACGTTTGCAAATGCCCGCCTGGAAGAACCGGAGACCATTGTGAAATTTGTAAGTTTTCATGCAAAAATTTGTTTATTAAAATAAATGTAATAGAAGAAATGATGAAAATAATGCACGAGGAGGTTTTTTTATAAGCTTTTAAATACTACAAATTTAAAGAAAATTGGCTCGTCATAAACAGCAGTTCACCCCTAAGACCATGTTTTATCCACGTCTGTTTGACAAGCAACCTCATTATTTTGTAAACGGTTCGTGATTTCAAAATAAACCAAGTATTAATCAAAAGTAAATCTAGCTCAAACATTCTTAAAACTTGGTGCAGAAAAAAAAAAAAAAAAGATTTCAAAAGACTTCGACCACCTGACCTCTCGAGCGTGAGCGTAAAACGTTGCGTAACATTTTTAATAATACAGAATCTTTGACAGATAAAATCTTTGGCACGTTGCAATAACCAGTTATAGTATTAAAAGATCAATTGATAGTCAACTGATTGTTGCAAACACAAAGAATAAATTTAAGAAATAATAATAACTTTGTATCAAAACCTCAATGAAGTTACAATTGACAAATTTGCATTCACCAGTGGACGCAGAGTTAACGGAACTTTTAATTCCGGAATTGTCTGGTGACGGTTATCTGGAGCTGCCTTGTCTTGAGGGGGTGGCCAAAGCCTTTTCCATCGAACTGTGGTTCCTGACACGCGCAAAGGATGGATTGCTACTGTACAACGGACAACTGAACAACGGCCGCGGTGACTTCATCAGTTTGAACCTTGTGCACGGAAAATTGGAATTCAGATTCAATTTGGGTAGCGGCATCGCCAACATCACGACCGCTGACCCTGTCGCACTTGATACATGGCACTACGTGAGAATCAGTCGTCTGGGCCGAGAAGGAGTTCTTCAATTAAATGACGGCTTGGTCGCAAGAGGACTCTCCGGCAATCCTTTGACAGAGCTCAATCTTGAGATGCCACTTTACGTTGGAGGAGTTAAGTAAGTATGCGAAAATTTCCGATAGCAAAAATAACAAGTTCACAACATCCAAAACTTTACAAATCCAATTTGAAGCAAGTAAAGATAAAATGAATCATGCAAATTTTATTTACAAGCCACCATAAATTTCAGATAAGTTAAGCGTTGTTGTTTTTTTTTTTTTTTTTTATTTCATAAGATAGGGTGTAGAGTTAGATATGTTCAATACGTGTATTGTTATCAGACACTGGAGAGAGGTTCACCGTTTGGCTGGAGCTTGGACGGGTCTCGTAGGAGCTATTCAAAGGTTAATGGTGAATGACAAGACGTACCAAAACCTCGCGGTTAACGTGACCCAACACAATACGGAAATTTATGACGGCCTGCCCTGCCCTAGCAACGCGAATCCTTGTCACAATGGCGGGGTCTGTCTGCCTCTTCTCAACAGCTACCTGTGCAAATGCGCAACAGGATTCAATGGCCTGCATTGCGAATTTTGTAAGCCATCCAAATTTATATCCTTCACACTAGAAGAGTTTACCAAAGGCGTCAAACTGATCCAACTTTTGATACCGGTTTATCGTTTTTGTGTGATTCGAAATAAAAAATTTTCAGTTCACTTCTATATTATGCTTTTGAATTTTTGTTCATTTTGACAGATAATTTCATTCCCTTCGTTTGCGGTAAATCGTAAATTTGCACGCACATAAACAAGATTTTTTTTAATCATTGGTAGTATAAAGGACAAGAGTTATACTTATTTCGTTCTTTTAAAAATAATAATATTCAGTATAAAGAGAGACTAGAATAATAAAAAATTGAATGTAATGATTTTCAGTTGTCGGTTACGACGTAACCGCAGGCGAGACATCGCCGCGGCCGGTTCGATTCGACGGCGACAACTACTTGCAATTCAAGCACCGTCACGGACGAAGGTAGAAGTACCACCAGTTATTGTCGGCTTACTCTTCCTCTGCCGGACTCTGAGCTTTGTCCAAAACCCAAAACTTACCGACTAATCCGAAATATTCACTTACGCTGATTCTTACAACTAAATGCGCCTCTACTAACACTGGCCGATTAAACTAACCAAATTAGAAGTAAGTAAATTGAGACGCTAAATTAAGGTCACTAAAAACGACCCTGAGAGGGAACCCAACCGGAATTATTAATCTAATTGATTGTGCCTAATAAGACGGATATTAAACATTGATAAGGGAATTTAGTTTGAAGTTTAGAATTAAGCATGTTCTTTTGCTTATGATTCAGCATTGACTAGAGCTCTTAATTACAGACGAAAGGGACTACAATCCAACAAGTTTGAATTGAGATTAAGGACCATCCATCCAACCGGCATCATCGCCTGGATGGGAAGAAGCCGTACACAACAGATTGTACTGGCTCTACAAAACGGCCACGTACTTCTCACTTATACAAACAACAACCAACAAATTTCCCTCAGGAGCAAGGTGCATATCATTTAGATTTAAAACCCATAAATATCAACAACTTTTTCCCATTTTTTATTTGCTTCTCAAGATTCATCTGCGCGTGACGAAAAAAACATTACAAAATTTAAAAACAAGTTGCTAAATTAAAAATTGACAACATTTCAGTTTGTTTCAAAGTGTAAAACCAATTTTTTTTATTGTTTTTTAACTATTGTTCAACAAAAATTCTCTACTGAGAAATCATTTTTTGTAACTTCATGTTATATCTTCTTTTATGTGTTATTTTTTAGGAGAGGATAGACGACGGTGCCTTCCACCATATCAAAGCAGCGCGTAGGCGACGAGCAATGATAATTCAAATAGACGGTCGCCCAGCAGCAAAGCTGCTTAAGGACTCGGGTCCTCTGACGACCAACGGAAAACTTTTCATCGGGGGCAAACCCGGACACAAAGGAGTCAAGGCTTGTGTGTCGGACTTGGTCGTTGACAGACGACGGTTGCCACTTACTAGAAGAAAAATTCAACTCTGCCACGATAACGACGTGTGATATACGAGATATAATATTCGATATTAGAATGAAAAAAAAAAAAACAAACATATCCCGAGGAATAGATTTAAAAATGAAAGGGCAATTTTGTGCCGCGGAAGAATATTTGAATGGTCGATTTTTAAGGTGTCATAAAACAGATGTAATAAGCTCTGTGTTCGAATGATTTTTTTTTCGATGGATACTCTAACACAAAGTGTTACCGTTTGTTCCCAGTGAGATGATTATACAAGTGCTATGTCTGCATCCAAGGACAATAATATAGTGATAAGGTGGACGTTCGTTTCACAACATACAAAACTCCTTCTTGGTAGAATTTCTCTAAGTACTCTCATTGAATGAGCAAAAGAAATACAAAAAAATTATGTAAATCTTTTCTGGGTTTTGATAGCTCTCAGAGTTCTATATTTAAGTTCCAATTCTCTCTAAAAAAAAAACCCCCAAAAAATGAAATTAAAAAACCAAAAAATTACGACATTGAATGAAATTTGGCCCGTTTTTTACATTGTTGAATATTTTGTACGTAAATCGAATTATGAAGTTGGATCAAAAGTTAAAATTCTGCCAGGACGAAAGATTGGCAACGCGAGTCACGACCAAGAAAAAAAAATAAAAGAAACCCAATGTACAAAAGGAAATAAAAAATATCCATCTCCATGACGCAATAATGTATTGTAAATAACGTTTCCCACCCCCTCGACTGGAGTGAATTCTTCCCTTCACATATCAGCGCACGAGAATTCGCGGTGACTCGCGTCGTCGATGCCGTTGCTCACAATCACTCGAACGACTTGTATACGTACAATAGAATAAACAATATCGTTAGCGGTGTGAAGTAAATTATATCTGGCGAAGATATCCGCTACGGGGAGATGAAGATAAACGGAAAAATAAATAAAGTATATACTTATTATAGTCTTTATCGAAATAACCGTAAGCTGCTGATATGCACGTAAACGCTACGACTGCTAAGACTGATTAATAAAACGAGCAAGAGAAATCGAGGCGATAAATTGGTGTTATGTTTGAGTGTTCGGTAGAGAGGTTTAATATCGTGAATTTCCTATGTAGAAAACACATATTTTAAAAGAGAGAGAGCGAGAGAGAGAGAGAGAGAGAGAGAGAGAGAGAAAGAGAGAGAGAGAGGGAGAGAGGAAAAAACAAATGCGAAAAGAAAAAAAAAAGGAGGAAGAAAATGATAATGGGAAACTGTTGATTTATGCCAGCAGACCACGAAGGATTAAAATTGTTTAAAATAGTCGAGGCTTTTTTATAAATTGCGAAAGATATATGCATCGTATGGTTAATTTGTACGAAGTTATATATGTTATTCCATGTACGCGATTCTATATTCACAAATCAATGTATATACAGGAGATATATAAATTATTGCGCGATGTACAATACGTGTTAAACTTGTAAATACTCACTCTAATTAAGCGGAATATGTGTTTATGAAAAAAATGATATTAACTGTGTGCGTAGAACGATCACCGACCTAATTAAGGGCCTCGAGAATTTTTCATCCCTTAAATATCGTTTTATACTTTTCTTCCTTTATCATAAGTAAATTTTGTATGGCTCCATATATGTTACAAGCAATTCCATGTATAGTTTTATATGTGGTTTCATATATAGTCCATAAATGGTTCCATATGTGGAAGAACCATATATACTTTCATATATGGTTATATAAATAGTTTTGTATATGGTTCCATATAGTTGCATAAATTGTTTCATGCATGGTTCCATATATGACGGCAAATATAAAATATATAATTGAGATTGCATCTTCGAGATTAGTTTTGCACTCAAAAAATATTTGTGCTCAACTTTTGATTCTTACTGATAGGTTTAGGTTTACACTTTTGTACGTAAGAGTTTAATTTATCTCTCTTGTGTGTCACGCAAATACATATCAAGCTGAATATTTTTCGGGTGCAAAACCTAAAAGTTGTTCCGACCTACTCGTATTTTGTAAAACGTTGTCAGCGAACCCCGTTGATGGACAAAAATACTTGATATAAAATAATGTATGTCAGAGTCAAATAGCGAGATTGATCGTGATGAATCTAAACTGGGATAAAAACAGATTGCATTGAGGAACGGGGTGGGATATAAAAGGCGACGAGTGGTAATCAATCATAAAATATTGTTGGGTTGAACCCGCAATCGTGTAGAAGCTTTGTCAAAATTTGCAGGCAACATTTTTTTTTGCAAATTGTAAAAGACATTTTGTGCTGTCACAATATTTTGTTTGTCAATCTTGTTCGTAAATAATGTTATTACTTTTTAATTCTGTTACTTTTTTGTATTTTTGTATTCTAGTTGGAAAAAAGTTAAAAAAATGTCTTGTACAATTAAATAAAAAAATGTAATACTTCTTATCAGCCGGATTTAAAATGAAAATGTTGTCATATCGACCTACATATCGCCGATTTATAAATTACGATCAAAAGTTCGAACAACGGTTTCCAACTTTAGTTTTTATTTTATTTTATAGCGTAGCGGATTTTGATACTAAATTTATATTTAGACGGATCGATGTTTTGCGAATCCCCACATGTGTTCATTTGTACGATTGTTTTGGCTAAAGTTTTGATTGTAATATTTGGAAACAACAAAAAAAACCTTATATAAATATTATATATACACAAAAATTACGCATTGTAAAGTGACTGTATATAAAATATAAATTATGCTATTATAATGAAAACAACGGTTTCGTCATTTAAAAATACGACTCCCCTGGGAGCAAAATTTTCCGTCAAGTTGATTGATGAATGACAAACAACATGGAATTGTAAAAATCAAATTTATTTCGTTCAACATTTTCGCACTCGGACGAGATCATTCTCACGCAATCGAACAATATTTATAACTCACTCGAAAATATATATACACACTCGCAGACACTTCTCTCGGTTCATTCACTCAGGCAATCATTCATTCATTTATTTTTTCGTCGGTCGAGGTGTTTTTTTTAATTAAGTTTTCGGAGTTTGCGCGGCCATCTCTGCTAATCGTTGTCTGAACATCTCCCGGATCTCAGCTATTGGTTTGATTAAGAAGATTGGCACGTCATCATCCCTCCTCTGAAAAAAGTACAATATTTAATGATCTAAAAATCCACAAGTTTAGAAATAAGATTTTTAAAATACGATATTCAATTCTTTTCTTATTATTTATTTGCTTCATTATGAATTATAAAATTAATCTAACCTGGAAAAGGACCTCTCCTTCGAAGTCCAAAACTTTTTGTTTCCTAGCTCTGAGCAACAATCCGACACACTTATCGCTGATGTGTACATAAATATTGAACAAATCCCCAAATCTGATTCCCATAATGTCCGGCTGGTCTCGACATGGAGTTCCGTTCTGATGAATTATTTCACACAGTTCCAACATTTCTTTGAAAATGTGCACGTTCGCCTTTCGCCCCCGAATGTCTGATAAGGAACCAGCTGCTGGCCTGAAAATAAATTCGTTTTATAAACATTTAAAATTGATACAATTTGAATCTTTTTACCATTAATTAGTTTACTTACAAATTATCATTTCAAGTTTTTTATTTTTGTTTAGTTTTAATAATTAGTTCTTTTTTTTCAATTTACCCACCTGCCATATTCTTCTTTGGAAAAAACCGGTCTCTCAAGGTTCAAACCGGAAGTGAAAGGATTTTTCTTCTGATCCCCCATATGTTTTGTTGCGTAATTATTGAATTTCGCTACTTTGTCTCCCAAAGATTCCTGAAAAATGCAATTAAAATAAATCTAGTTTTTTTTTTTTAATAAATCTTCATTTTGATCATGAACTTGGTTGAGATAAGACAAAATCAATGCCTAGTTTGCGGAAATAGAACTGAAGGTGGTGTAACTAAAACTTCGCTAAAAGGCTTCTAATTCTAAATACGTAATGATCATTTTAAATTCCAATTCACAAGTATATATAACATTTATTGTCCAATTTTGTACGTGTAATTTACTTTTTATGTTTTATCTATTTGTTCAACAGAAAATGAATGTTACTTTCTAGCAAATTTATGAGTGTTAATTAAATTAAGAAAATGATGCTCGTCCAGAATTTATGATTTCAAGTGGAATTGCATCAACTTGCGTATATGTTTGTACAACGTGTGCAAGGAATGTGGATGTCATTTTTGTGTCTGTGCAAAAATTTTTGGTCGCGGTCCAATTCGACGATTTCAAACTAGCGTGGCACACTGACAATTTCAACTGTCTAATACCATTCAAATATCAGAATTGACTCGGTATAGTCAAAGTTCTTTTCGAATATTTTCGCAAATAGAAATATCACAAAGCGGTACTATACTGTTATTTTTTTTTTTTTTTTTTTTTTTTCAAAAATTTCATACGTACTTTCACAACATCCTAACTGCGCAGCACTGAACAAATGTTTACTGTTATATTTAATTTTTTTTTTTTTTTTTTTGAATGACAACCTTGCTTCTTTTTATAAAAAGTTATCAGTGTTATTTTCAAAATGTTGACTACAAAATAAAGAAGTGAAATAGTGCACAATTAAAACATCAAAAAGTAAAAAAACAACATAAATGAACAAAAAATAATAATAAACAAAACGATAAAAAATATAATAAAAAACTCGAAGTATTAATATGAAGTATAATAATATGATAAAAATAACAACAAAAAAATTTAAGTTTCCTAACCTATCTTTGAGGTTAGAATTTGAAAACAATTTTTACGCTCAAAATTTTCATTATAAAAAGTTGTGTAAACAAAGTTTAGAAAGGCACCATTCACATGGGTTGAAAAAAAAACTTGCAGTAAAGTTTTGTTTTAAAATTTGTTATCCTCACCATCATTAGAGCTGACATTATGTGAAACGTAAAACCGTCGGTATAAAAAATGGCACTTAAACGAACGAATAATACTGTGATGGAGGAATACGAAATCGAAAGCACGCGCGGGTAGTGCTTTTGTCGGAGAACAAGCTTCGACGCGTGACTTGTGAATGCGGAGCTCCTATTCGCAGAGGCTTTTTATAAGAAAGCACAGCGCCGTCAAAAAGCTCGCTCCCAGCGCAGAAATATTTATCTTCCCGGCCAATTTTCCGAACCTGACAACCTGCCAACATTCCGCACACATCTTTATTCCCCCTTTTTTTTCAAATTATAATGTCATTTTTCATCCGGTTTTCCATTTTCTGAATATTTCTTTCTATTTATTTCATAAAACAAATTTTTTTTTAATATTTTTCGTTGTCTAGCTTAGCTTATTAGACTAAGTTATTAGCTTATCGAAGAAGTTGTTAATTAGACGCTTTAGGTTTACATTTATAACGGTAATGGAAGCTAAAAGATATTATAAGTTTGCGCGGGAAATTGTTGTAGAATCAAAAAAGAGGGAGGGGATTAGTATAAGGAAGAACTTGGTAGTTACGAAAATTGGTTTAGACAAACATCATCGGAGACAAAGCTTCTTTCAAAACAAAAACACAGACATCCTCAGAATATCATGAGTCGTAAACATAAACAATCGTCCTTGTTCCATGTTTGACTTTAGGAAGGATTTCTATGTGTTTATTTACATTTGTTTTTTTTTTTAATTCTTGTAGCATAAGATTGAAAGTTAACAACATTCAAATATTTTTCATCAAACAATATACTATTACTATTGTTAATTATTTTCTAATGTTTTGTCCCAGTATTTGTTTATGCAAATATTTCAAGTTTTATTTTATAATCGGTTGAGGATGCTTTTTTCAGTATTTTTTTTTTTTTCGGCTAATGATTCAAAAATCAAAAATAACCGCAACTGCGATGATGATTTTAAAAGAACATTTGATTCATCTTTGTTATTCGGAGACTAATGACCTCACGAAGGTGAGCGCGGGCTCCGAAAATTCCACAGCTGTGGCAGACGCACAAATGCGTCACAGCATCTAACGAATTCTACAAACAGCCATATCAGTATCCGGCTTGTTATTTATTTATATCCGGTTGATCATCTGCAATCTGTTTGTATAACAAACGGAGATAATTATTCCAAGTCATCAAACAGATTTGCCCAGAAATAAATTCATTGTTTCTCACACTTATTTGTTTATTTTTGTTTATGAATTATTTTGCAATTAAAATGTTAACGCAAACGAAGCTTAACTGTTGTAAGTAAAGTTTGGTTTTGGTTCAAGTGGTGGCTCACTCTTGAAATACTTTGAAGTCCTTTGAAGTGGTGTTTGAAGTCTTATAAAAACTGAGGTCCTACAAAATTTGGGACTTCGAGGACATCAATTATAAAGCGGTTGAATGCTTCGAAATCATTCAAACAATCAAATAATTAATGTAAAAAATGTAAGATATATATATTTTTTTTTTTTCATTTGGTTGAAGTTTCGATAAACTTTTCATTTGAAAGACTTTAATTTTTGAAGTCTGTTGTAGTCTTATCAAGTCAGCTAGCAGGCCCTTGTTTTGGTTGATTGTTTTGAATTCGGTTCATCGAACTCGAGCGTTCGTTTAGCAATTTGAGCAAATTAAGTGCGTAATTGACAGCACAAAGTACGAAAGTGCTAAGCGAAGTTAAAATTACCGGGGCGAAATTTTCCGGAGCCATAAAAGGCTCGAAATTCCGTGTTCGCGGAATTCCACGCGTTGTTTGTCGGAAGTACGAAATTAGATTTGTTTCGGCGTGTCGTTTTGTATCTGAATGAATCGCTACGTCATTCGCGCGGCGTACCATCCAAGTCATTAGAGTAGGTTATAGTTGTAAGCTCGCTCTCGCATTCCTCCCACCAATATAACATCATCCGCTTCGCGAACTAAATTTAATAAAAGCGTCAATGTTGCTGCGTTGTCCAACCATCGGGATTAATAATATTTACTTTTCACAGATAAAAACATGATCTCGATCGAAGGTCGTGCAATCTAAACAATAAAACGTTTTAGATTTCAACATTCGCGAACAAAAAAAAAGCAGAATTTAAAAATAGAACAAAGAAAAAAATGTGGACGCCGGTTTTCTACTATTTTTTATTTTGGTTCGGAAAAATAGGATTCGTGAGTGATCAAACTATTTTTGTTTTCTTTTCCGAAGTAAAAAAAAAATGAAGGCACTTTTTAAAAAACTAAAAAAATTTTTGTTTTCATTTTCAGTGACAACAACAAATTGGAACAAAAAAAAATGGAAAATGAACAAATTTAATCATCTTCAGTTTATTTTCAGGACAAAAGAATTGAAAAAGCAACATATTTTCATTTTCTGTCCCAACAAACAAAGCTGCAGTTTTGTAAAAGAAGAAAAAGAAAACAAAAACAAAATGAACGTTTGATTTTGTTTTGAGAGATAAAAAACAATTTAGCATTGAATTGTAAGATGAATCAGTTTGAAGAATGCAAACAAACTCTTGTTTATAACCGGAAAAAGAAAAATGATGAGAAAAAATAGGAAACATGACTGAAGCAATGATTCGTGTTTCATGAAATTTGTTTATGACTCAGGACGCAACGATTTTGAGTGGCCCGCCAAAAATTGTGTCTTTGACTTACTTCTTCAGCCAAAACGAAAAAATAACAAAAGTGACAGAAAAGTCTTGAGAATTGACTTCAAGGTGAAAAAAATAAATCTTGTTTATTTTCAAATTGTTTTCATTTTAAAAGCAACAAAATTGTTAACAAAAAATGCATGATTACAGATGAAGATTAAACAGATTAAGAAATAATGAATTGTTCAAATTCCAGATGGCGCTTTCGACATAATTGCGGATTCATTCATAACTTCATTCACAAATAGTGGCGATAAATCAGTGAAATGCTCGACTATACGAACGGCGTTACGAGTGCCAGAAAAAAGCTCCGCGTCAACGAATCAAAATAATGATAATTTGTTATTGCCAAACGAGAGGGAGCCTATACCTCTCAAATTGTCGTATGGGCGTGTAATTAAAATACATCGCTTTTTTGCATTATGCAACAACAGTGCCGTCCCGAGTTTCCTGAGTCGAACGTCCGTCGGGTGAAAAATCGTCCGACAAATTGTCTGAAATAAATAAACAACTGACGCATCCGCAGCGGGAAAACTTTCAACGGAACGAGAGAAAAAAAAATCCAAACGATTTGGCACGACTCGACGTTAAATTTACGAATAATTAAGTTTCCCGCGTGAACACGAATTGCGTTGTCGTAAAATCGCTCGAAAAGATGAAATGAAAAATTTGAGAGACAAATTATTAAAATTAAAATCAAATTCAAATAACATTTTATTTTGTTATGACCAGATGAGCATGAACAAAAATTTTCCAACTTACGTTTAACGTTTTTTTTTTTATCTATGTTTGTAATCAAATATTGACAATCTGTGACGACTTTTTGTACAAACTTTGAATATGATGAGCAAACATTGGGAGGAAAAATTAATGAGATGTCAATGTCGACCTCGCAAAGTTCGATCCGGCACTGATCGAGTCGTTAATTTTGAGTTGACCAATGTGATCAGAAATCTATCACGCAAAAAAGAGAGAGAGAGAGAGTATGTTTTATAAATAATTTATTTGGTATTGCATAATTGAAAATGCATTCAATATAGAAACTCGATTTCGCAAAAGTTAATTTTCAATTGGAGATGAAAATTTTATAACACAAAAGATCCATGCGTTTTGCTCGATTGTAACAACGATACATGTTTTATTACAACGTTCACATATTTCTCGTATTTTATCAGTCATATTTTGTATAGTGGCGTTTTTCACATGTTGCATTACAAATTCAAAACCTAGTATAAAGTGAAACAATTTTTAATTGAAAAAATAACAAATAGTATGTGAAAAAAGAAAGATCAATCAACCTATATCTTCATCAATAATTATGAAAGCTCGTGTTATCATGCGTCAGTAAAATTGTTCGCGGCTTTAAAGCCTGCCAATCAATAAAAGCTCTTATATAATTCAAATAACTGCCTTATCAAAAAAAGATAACTTTCAATTCACCGAAAATTTCACTTCAATTCGTGATCAAACATTTATTCATAAACGATAAGAGCTATATTTTCTTTTGTACAATCAAATTTTGGAGTATCGTTTAAATCAAAAATTCATGTTAGAAGCATCGAACAATTGTTTTTCTCAATCAATTTTATTTCTTATAATTAACAAAAATCCAGATAAACAGATGAAGATAGATAAAAGATTTCATTTTTAATTTGTTGTTCCTTTCTTGAAATAAAAAAAAAACAAAAACAAAAATTGGAAATTAAACTGCGAATAAATGGATCGCGTCTGAAGAAAGGGGTTGCGCATCCCCGTCGAGTTGAGCGAAAGCTTCGCCATTTTGGGGGCGCAAGCGCGGATCAATCGGGCTCTCCAGGCGAATGGCACAAGGCACTGGTGTTCCGGACCGATTCTGTGCCGACGATTTGTAATCTCTGTCCTGCAAAATCGCCCACCTGGACGTCGCCAGTGCACCCAAAAAACTCCTTCTCTAAGTAAGTAAGCCTCGCCACCCTTCGCCCATTCGAATCTTGCGAAATTCTCCGTGCCGGTCCGGCTCGTCATATTGATTTCCCGGTATTCTACGTACTCGCTCAATTCTTTCCCTCGCAATTATTCCAAACTCATTTTCCCTCAGCACCAACAAGACCCAGCAATCCAACCAACAATCATTGTCGCTTTCAATTTTTGTCTATTAGTGAAAGTCCAACTGGAGGCCATAATTGGGTGGGGATTCTCCGTCGGGTACATCCGCTTTAAGGGATGAGTTATACGCGTTAATTCGCATTCCATCTGTTGGCTGCCCTGCCAAAAATTGAACCCCTCAAAGAAACGAAAAAATCACCCTTACCCCCTCCCCCTTCCAACCCTCATCGGTTCGATGACGTGTCTTATTCTTTCAAGTTTAACGCCCTCTTCCGGCTGCCCTCGGACCTACCCAGGTCATTCCTCGGCAACTTTAGATTTGATTCCATTGCAGCCAAAACATGCTCTGCCAACGACCTCTTGTTATCTATTCGGGTCAGTTGTGTAAAGGTGCTTGAATCTGTAACTGGTACTGGATTCAACAAACTGTCCGGCCGGTTGATGAATTTTTGCTCAACACTTTGCAATAAAAGTACGCAGAAAAAAGAAATCGATCCATCGACGCAAAGTAGCAGAAGTCCGTGTGCCGTCAGCCGTTATTAGATCCTCGCTCTGTGAAGCAGAAAGTTTCATAGTCCAACAATAGCCTGCTGCATGATTGTTACCCTTTTTTCCAACTTTTTTTTTTTTTTTGCAAATCATTGTATCATTTTAGAACTGGTTTCGGTTTTTTTTTTCAACTCATTTATTATTACTAGTAACATTAGCATATTTTCATTTTAAACAAAAGTTGTCCATTTTTGAGTTTGAGACAAAAAAAAAGAGGGCAAAATGTCTGGGTTAAATTCAAAATTTGTGTTTAAAAAAGGGGGGAAACAATGGAAATTGCAAAAATGCGACATGTAAAATAAGCGGCGAATATCGATTTGTGTGCGAGAAGTATTGGCATCGGCGATAAGTACCTATCTCTCTTTATATATAATAAACGCTATGAAGACGACTTTTTAAACCGCAATTAATTACTCGCCATCATTATTATCAAGATTATTATCAAGCTGAATTTATCCCCATATTATCTTTTTTCCACTTGATCAAGAAAGATTGAATACATTTAATACGATTTTTCAAAACTAAACAATCATTTTCAATTGATACTATATACAAAATGATTCCATCAAAACGTAACACTTTATTTTTCAATACATAACCTCATTTTTAGGTTAGTTCAAAATTAGGTTACATCAATATTCTTAACACTGTTGCATCCAATAATCATAGAACGAATTTTCTTTTCAAAATATTACAATTTCAGATACAACTGTTCAATTTTGACATGTACATCATATTTTTCAGGGTAGCTCAAACATGGGTAAGGAGAAGATCCATATAAACATCGTGGTGATTGGTCACGTAGATTCGGGTAAATCGACGACAACCGGTCACCTGATCTACAAATGTGGCGGCATCGACAAGCGTACTATCGAGAAGTTCGAGAAGGAGGCCCAAGAGATGGGCAAGGGCTCGTTCAAATACGCCTGGGTGTTGGACAAACTTAAGGCCGAACGCGAGCGGGGCATCACGATCGACATCGCCCTCTGGAAGTTCGAGACGGCGAAGTACTACGTGACCATCATCGACGCTCCGGGCCATCGTGACTTCATCAAAAACATGATCACCGGTACGAGTCAGGCTGACTGCGCAGTTCTCATAGTCGCCGCGGGTATCGGCGAGTTCGAGGCAGGAATTTCGAAAAACGGTCAGACCCGCGAGCACGCCCTCTTGGCCTTCACTTTGGGAGTTAAGCAGCTGATCGTCGGAGTCAACAAGATGGACATGACCGAGCCTCCCTACTCCGAGACCAGGTTCGAAGAGATCAAGAAGGAGGTGTCCTCCTACATCAAGAAGATCGGCTACAACACGGCGTCGGTGCCTTTCGTGCCGATCTCCGGTTGGCATGGCGACAACATGCTCGAGCCCTCGCCCAAGACCGCCTGGTACAAGGGCTGGAAGGTCGAGCGAAAGGACGGTAACGCTGACGGCAAGACCCTGATCGAGGCCCTGGACGCGATTCTACCTCCCTCGAGACCCACCGACAAACCGCTGCGTCTTCCGCTGCAGGACGTCTACAAGATCGGCGGCATCGGCACCGTGCCAGTCGGCAGGGTCGAGACCGGAATTCTCAAGCCCGGCATGCTTGTGACCTTCGCCCCCACGGCCCTCACCACCGAAGTCAAGTCCGTTGAGATGCACCACGAAGCCCTGACGGAAGCTCTTCCAGGGGACAACGTAGGGTTCAACGTTAAGAACATCTCCGTGAAGGAGCTTCGTCGTGGTTACGTCGCCGGCGACTCCAAGAACCAGCCGCCGAAAGGCGCAGCGGACTTTACAGCGCAGGTTATCGTGCTGAACCACCCGGGGCAGATCAGCAATGGGTACACCCCGGTGCTGGACTGCCACACCGCTCATATTGCCTGCAAGTTTGCCGAGATCAAGGAGAAGTGCGACCGTCGTACCGGGAAGACTACTGAGGAGAATCCCAAGGGCATCAAGAGCGGCGACGCGGCCATCGTCATGCTACAGCCGACCAAACCCATGTGCGTCGAATCCTTCCAGGAGTTCCCACCACTGGGCCGGTTTGCTGTACGTGACATGCGTCAGACTGTCGCCGTTGGGGTCATTAAGGTACCCTTAATCTCAAATTCAAACAATTTTATTTTAGAATTGGATGTTCTTTATTGCTGTGAGGATACATGAACGCTCGGCTTGCTTCTAAATGGTATTTTAGTTACCTTTGTAAGGAATTCTAACTGAGATTCTAACGTCATCTGATGTGCAACTGAAGATAGGGTGTAAGACAAGATGAATCATTTTCTTTATCCTTATCTTGACCTGTGTCAGGTTTTGTAGAATCAACAATTAATGGAATTTCCTAATTCACCTTTTGTTGTAGGTTCATTTTTAGGTTCATTAAAAAAAAAGTCTTACCTTTTTTCGTTAAAGAAATATAACTTAAAGTCCGACTGCAATCAAGCTTCTAAAAATAGTTAATTGGCCACAGCACAGACCGTTCCTACTCAACTTATACGAGTAAAAAAGAATGTTGCATGCGCGCACCGGGACTCGTGCAGAGACTATGTAAAACGTCCAAAATTAAATGAAACTTTGCGTCAGATTGTTTTGTAACCTAATATGCGATATCCTTAGTCCGAACAATGAAACGTAACTTTGTTTGAGCTCACACAATGACAAGACACTTGATGTCACTTGCCCAAGACTTCATTCATGTTTATAAATAATCAACCCACTTTCAAGTGTCTTTGTGTCGATCTTGAATGAATAGGATATCTTTGTTTCATGTACACATCTCAATGAGATCTGTAGTTTCAATTATTTAAACCTTGTTACATTGTTTTTGTCTTAACCATAGCTCGCTCAATTATTTCACAATTACAATTAAACGACATTTTTTAATGTCGTATTCTCTATTGAAGTTACAGTATTCTTTTGTATAATTATTATTGCATTTGTTTCAACAAGTTATTGCAAAAATGACCAATTTTTTCGTTCGATTTTTTAATCAGGAGCCAATTTTGATACACAATTGAACAAATGTGTTTGTTGCAGAGCGTGAACTTTAAAGACACCCAGGGCAAGGTCACCAAGGCCGCGGAGAAGGCCCAGAAGAAAAAGTAACCATCAAGCTTCCTCGGAAGTTCGCAGCGTTTGTACTTCGATTGGTCGAAAGAGCGGATCTTACTTCGATGGTTCTCGGTCTGCGCTGCATCACTAGATCCCTATTATAACAATAATTATACTACTACCTACAATAATAATCATAATCGTAACAACACGTTTAGTAACAAGTCAACGTCATTGTGCTTACTATTGCCCCCATTACATTACCCTGTAGTTTTGAACCCGCGCATCTATCCGAACTTGCACATCAACTTCACCCACGCCCCGCGCACGCCCCACATATGTTAAAATTCTGTTCAATTACCCGCTCACTAAATGCTTCTTAAGATTCTCTTAAGTTTCGCAACGCGACCTGTTTTGCGTGCGGATTTGAAAAAAATACTTGTAGTTAGGTTTTTCAATTTCAAACAAAAAAGAAAACGTTTTTAAAAAAGGACAAAAAAATCGTCGTGTTAATAATAAGGACGACTTTTTCATAAGTTTTTGTTATCAGAATTCGTTTGTAAGGCTGAATCTCGAACTTTTACTATCGCGCGATGAATGTAACTTTAGTCTTTCCCAGAAAGCGTTCTACAATTTTGTTGATCCTGTACCAGTATTATTTTAATATAATAAAATTAAAAAAAGAAACATGAAAATTGAATTGCGCTGTTGCATCATTTCTCCTTTTCATTTGTCTCCTTTTTACACATAGGAAGGAAGTTTTTTTAACAAAATGCTGTTACAGTAAATAAAATTTATTTTCAAAATTTACATTCGATTATGTACAAATACTTAAATGTTACGATTGTAGAATTCAGTGTAATGCAGGTCTCGGTCAGTCTTTATCTGCTGAGGCCGCCACTAAGGCTTGGAGCATATTCTAATCTGCCTCACAACCCTATCAAAAAAAGACGCCTTGTTGAAAAAAAACAAAAAAAAAAACAAAATTTCTACAAAAAATTATTGTTTTATTTTTAGATATTTTCTTATTGCATCTGAGGCACACTCAAAAATCAAATTTTCCAGAAAAAATAAAGTCAGGTTTGTAAATGCTTTGCAGCCCACAGCCTTGTGAAGAAAAAAATAAATCCGAATGTAGCCTCCGATGCATGTTTGTTCGCCTTCAAATTTTTTCACGTTATTTAATAAACTTTCATTTTGTTTTCATTACGATTGTCACGTAAGAGCCTTAAATACTGGACCTCTCATTTAACTTATGAATCGTGCATCGCAAATTGACTTTTGGGTCGAGATTAATAATTTTCTTTTCTGTTGAACACAAAATTTGTATAAAAAGTGAAACTAAACTTAAAATTAAAAATACTTCACGCTAGATTTCGAGATGAGTCTAATTTGCAACACAGTTATTCAGTAGCACCATTCGATGAAGGATGAGAAATACGACTTTCGCATTTTGTTTAACACAAGCTGTTTCACGGACAAAAAATACTTTCACAAAATACCGGGGGACGTAACAAATTTATCAACAATTTTTTACAAAATGTGCGTTCATAAAAAAAACAAACAGATGACAAAAAATGTAATAAAATTTGAAAATTTGGTTGAACAAATATTTGGTAAAAATCATTTCTGGATCACAGAACCAGAATACACCTCTACAAGGTGAACTTTTAAGAATTTTTTTTTTTACATTTTACACTTTTTTCAAGAGGTTTTTTTACATTTTAACATTCTCTTCTAGTTGTAATTCAACTTGGAGTTACATTTTTAACGGCGTTTTCAATATAAGAACATTTTATTTGTCGAAGTTTCATAATTCGTGCCGGAAAAGTGGCCAACGCTATTGCTGATGATTGGGACTGTGATTATTCCAAAGCGGTTGGGTGTTATGACTGAAATTAACCGAAATCGTAACCGGATGTAGGACCGTGTCGGGTCCAGTGTCCGGCACGTATGTGAGTTGGGGTCTTAAAAGCGCAGCCTCGACGGTTAAAGGGATGTAAAATGCGCCTGCGTCGTGCAGCGCAAAAATCGGCACGCTCTGGGGTTTGTCCGAAGTCGGCGAGCCCGACTTCCTCCTCTCTGCTGAGAACCGCTGCTTGATTGAGCTTTTGAATTTGTAGTTGGGTGGCTTGTTTATTGCGGGAAGGTTCGTATGCGAATGGTTGCTGTGATTGCTATCGTCACTGAGCAACGCCGGAGGCACGATTGGTTGCAGAGGGCGCTCCGGTTCACCGAACGAACTTATCCCCGAACTTGAACTTCGATCACTCTGCAAGTTCGTCGGAAGGCTCGACTGACCGAACGACGAGTTGTTCAAACTCGGAATCTCTGGATGTGGAAAACCAAGACGGTCACCTAAAACAAAAACAAGTCTCTATCAAATCTGAAAAATTAGCATTCAAAATCTCATAAAATTCGGGAATTCCCCGCCGAATTAGACAATTTTCAATCCCAAAGGCCTGAGTTCAAATCCCAACGAGCAGAATTTTTTTTTAATTTTGAAATGTATTTTTTTGAATCTTGAACAAAATTCAAAGACGAACGTTCAAATCCACATTAAAACATTATTCTTTTGTTTTATTTTTGCAAAAAAATTTTCAACTGAATGTTGTAATGTACATACTGGTTGCTAAAATTTTGTCGCAGTGTTGCGTCAGATGGCTAATGAGTTGAACACACAAAGAGTCTCTAGCAAAGAACCCCTCGACGTCGATGAGAAAGTTGATCGTTTCACTAAGACATTCCTGGAAGCCGAGTCTATAGTGTTCTGTAGCAGATGATGCCGGTGACGAGTGCGTCATCCCATCCACGCTGTCTTCTACGTGATTCTGAACTGTTGACACACCTGAAACTTTTGTTTCTGCAAAAAAATGTTCAGAAATTAAATCAGTGAATAAAATTGAATTATAAAATTAAACTTTTTAAATTGAAACATAAAAAAGAAATTAAGTTTCGAAATACTTGTTGGTGAAATGAAAAAAAAAAAAATTGAAAAAAAAAAAGAAATGAAGATAAAATTGGACTTAAAAAGACGAATTAAAATGGTACCTTGCAGATGTTTCATATGTCGAATGGCCATTTCGATAATTTCAGTTTTTTCAACCCGTCCCCTTCCTTTTTTCAAATATTCTGCTGGGATGAGTCTGCTCAGATCTGCTAGACAGTTGTTCATCCTGTCTCGTCTTCTTTTTTCGATGATTCTGTGAGACATCGGGTCTTGCTATAAAAAAAATTACATTTAAAAAAATCCGTCTTTTAATCAGAATGATTAAAGTAATAACCTTTTTCCAACTTTTAACTTTTTCATTTAAAAACTGTCTCACATCAAAAAATGTTTCCCTCAGTAACAAGAAAATGATTGCAAAATAATCCAAAATAAAAAGTAATTGAAATTAAAAAAAAAATGATAATTATTGCTTTGTTGAGTTTCTATAATTTGAATTTCACCTCTCTAGGCAGGCACCGTTTTTTCGCGGCCCCATTTACGGGGGCGTAATAAGGCAAGTTCAAAATATTCTCCATACTATGAGTGACCATTTTTTTGAATTCCAAGTCACTTCACTTTTGACACTTCACAAAACCAGTCTGACTTTTGCACCTCAATACTAAATAATGTTCATTTACAATAATGTACCAAAATATTTTCAAATTAATTTCTCATCAGAGGTTTCGATACGTTTGGGATCGAGTGACAAGCGCAACTAAATGTCCGCGGATGCTGCACATAGATTACAAAGCGAGGCTTTCGCCCTCTTTTTTGTATCACGTGTTTCTTCATTACGGAACAATGCGACCAACACGTGAGTCATTCGTTATTGAAACGGCCAATTTTTTTTTTCAACATCTCTCGTACACAACTTAAAGCCCAGTAATTTTTGTTTGTTCTTAACCATCTTAACATTGTGCGAGAAATAAGAAAATGTGAGAATAGATTAAGTTTTGAATCAACATTTTCGAATCGGCGGTCACATGCATCAGACACACGTGATGACGTCTCCGAGCTGCATTACGCCTTACACCTTTGTCAACTGTTTTACACTTGCATACACTAATGGCTTTTACCAATTACATAAAGTTTGCCGCACGTTTAGAACATCGTGTTTAAAAATAAATTACCAAGCAAAATACTGTTTTTATTTCCTTTAATTTTAACACAAATGGCAGAAATTTATTTTCAATTAACTTACAACTTACTTTTAACTAATTTTTAATACAAAGATCGTTCAATTATTGTTCAACTATTTTTATTTTCATTTGTTGTATTGTTTGATTTCTAAAAATTTGTTTATTTGAAGTATACTTTGCGAAGATGTATAGAACCAGTTTTTTCTACTTTGAAAGGAGAATGAACATTATCAGCAATCCTTAATTATTTATTAATTATCGAGTTGATTTGAAAATGGAAACCGTTTATAAAAGTGTTGGTGAATTATGAAAAAGGAAAGAAACGGATTGAGGTCGAGTTATCAGAAATCCGGTTCAAGCCAGTGAAGATGAATCGTGCATAGATGCGAAGTGTTATGGACGAGTTAATCAACAGCAATGACCGTCCGAGACCCCGCGGATGTTTTTTTTTTGATGATAACCAGGATTCACCGGTTTCAATTCCCAACACGTCTTATCGTGTCTCATGTTCGCTTATACGTTAAGGGTTACTCGAGTTTATATATCTCACTTTTATCATCTCTTTCGCTTTTTTTATCCCCCATCCAAAATCATATAAAATGTTCATCTTTTCAACAGATTTTTAATTTAACACCGACGTCATCTTTATTTTCAAAATGCAAACATTACAATAATTTATTTTGTATCAATTTTAACAAATGGAACACGAAATTAAACCATGGGCAACCGAATCGTGGAATTGAAACAAAAACAGGAGGAACGTGGAATTAAACCAGGGATATGAAATTAAATGAGGATTAACCGAATTGTACCAAAATACAATATCCATTTCCGAATTAAACCGGAAACGATGGAACCATGAAATTTTAATGGGAAAATGGACAAATAAGAATAAAGTGTCAGACGAAAAGCAATAATTTGGTCACGTTCAAAATTGAGGGAAAATTTGTTTTTGCAGTCGACTGAAATAACCGAGAGCGCATTTGTGTCTCTGCCCACATTCGTAACGTGTCCGGAATGTTTAGAAGATACACGACTTCGCAAACAAAAACAAAACGTAGACGTATTTTGATAACGCTCAACTTGTTATCTGCGTTACACACAAGTAAAGAGCGCGTTGGTATATTACAATCAAGCGGGATGATATTTAGCAACAAAATTAATGAAGTTTCGCTGAAAGTGAACTCGTCTTCGTAATCTTTGCGTAAACCAAATTGCTTTCACATCAAAAACTGGTAACATTGTAAACATCATTTTGGCCTACAATATGCCTAATTGTGTAATGTTCTGGTTCATGTGATGTCACAGTTTATCATTATTTTTTTTTTTTTTTTTTTTTTTTTCATCTGACGCACAAATGTTTTGCTGAAAAAGCGGAAGATTTTGTTTCGTTATCGAGGCAGGAAAATGAAGAAGTGTAAAAACGAAATGAAGTTTTGTAAATTTTGAAACAATATTTTTCGTACACTTACTCGAGACACTTTTTTCTTCGTGTAGATCTCATCGTCTTCTGAGGCTGTGGTGAAGTTCAGGTTACCCTCGCAGTAGCCCGAACCCAGGTCCATCCTGTAGATCTCATCCTTACATGATCTAGAGTCCAGGCTATAAAATAAGATTGATTAATAAATTGTTTTATTGCAATTGTAAATTGTATTTTTGTTCATTTTGGAAAATTCTAATATTAATCGCAAAACATTGTTTGCAATGAGAAAAGAAAAAATGTTGAAAAATAGATCTCAGTGAATTGCGAAAGACCGAGTGACAAAAGAAAGTGTAATGAAGTCAAATCGACCGAGCGTATGACGAGAATCACATATACGGATTCCGCAATCCAGGACGTCCTTCATCGGCCTTTACAATCCACCATCACTTTGTTACGTGTCCATGGTTGCCTTCACTTTCGCAATTATTCTCACTTTGCACGCGTACGACCATGTGACAAACCAAACATGCCTTTGCATCATTCAATACAATAATGTACATCGCCACCAGAGAGAAAAAAAATTTAATTTAAAATTCTCCTTGGAAGGAAAAAAAGTCTGCTATTGTTTTTGATCAATGTAAAAAAACAAGGTCTGTTTTATTTTTCAATGGAACTGAAAAAATGCAAATTACAAAGGAAATGTTAACGCAGAAAAATGTAAATGTAGTTTTTACATTTACAGCTTTATTTTTTAAACTGAATTCGGTTTCATTATTGTTTCCACTTTTAAACAAATCCCTAATGGCTGTAATTGCCGAAAGAATGGAAGTACAGTGTGAACATTCTGTGCGATTGAAAGAGATTCAAGCTATTTCGGACGTTTCGACTTGAGAATATAAGCAGATGCTTAATTTAACAATACTTTAGCTTGTTTACCAAGTCGTTGAATCATGTCTCGTAATTATACACGCAAACAAGATCTGTGAGATCATAGGGGCGAAGCGTGACACGTGTCATGTGAAAAATAAAATCGGCGACGAACAAAAAGGAAGTTTCCTCTGAAGCGCCATCTTGAAAATCACGAGACGTTGACTTCGTTACGAAAATAGAATGTATGTACCGTTTTCGTTTTTAATTATTTGATCAATCAGTTCATTAATTATTCAACTTATACTTCGTGCGTCGACATTTCATTTGTTTTCCATCCGATGACCATGGACTATTTTTCTCGCAGATTATTCAATTCATTCATGCTTATAAGCAGTTTCTTGTGTTTATTTTTGCAGGATTAAAAGCGCGCAGGAATATGGAATTGGACCGATAATAACTGAAGCTTGGAATTGAAATTGAAAATTGAATCGAAAATCAACGAAACGTGGAATTGAACCAAAAACCACTGATAATTTAAATTGCACCGGAAATCACCGGAACGTGGAATTGAACCAATAAAGACCAAAACGTGGAATTGAAGTTCAAGTTCAAACCAAAAGAAAAACTATAACCATTTATTACTTTCGCAAGCGTGAAGTTGAACTTTAATTTCCGAAACGAAAAAAAAATAAATAAATAAATAAATAAAGTGTCATCGCCGACTAGTCTCACACGTGTCTGAACTTTTTTTTTCAACGAGTCCGTTGCCTGACTGAACCGTATTCCTCGAGGCCGCACGACAATTACGCCTGGTTGTTAATAACAATCGTAGAATGATAAGAGAGATTCCACGTGATAGCTCGCTTTATCAAAAAACAATTCTGTGACTCGGTGAAGTTTATAATTACATGGATCAAAAAATTAACTTTATGATTTGCAGTCACTCGACAATAAAATCTAAATAATTTGTTTATATTTTTTTCATTATCTTCTTGCAATCCTGAAGGTCATTTGGAGGTAACAAACGTTGTTTTCGTAGAAAAAAAAAGCATGCAATTGGGACGTAACGAAAAAAATGAATGGAGAAAAAAAAATGACAAACAAAATGAGAAAATACAAAATAGAAAATAATAAACTCACCAGGTGGTAGTTAAACGATCAAACGAAGCCAAAGATATGCAAGTTTAGAGCTTGAAATGCGCTTCCAAAGCCAGAGGAAAAGCACCAGAAAATGTGAAAACTAACCAACCCCCCTTTTGCGGCTCTGAAAAAAGTTAGTTTCTTGCAATACCACAACGAGTTGTGTATTATTATTAATTCTCCCCCGAGGGTCGGAAAGGTCGCTTTCTCTTCCATTCCACCCCAGAGGGACAAGATTTGATTAAAAAAAGACCTTTTTTGTTTGTTAAATAAATAATCGTTTATGTTGACAACTTTTGGTCTGCCATTTTTTTTCTTTTAATTGAACTTTATTCTGGGCACAACGCGAACGAGGGGTCATGTGGTGCATAGGTGTCAGATTCAAATGCATTATATAAGTTTGCTAAATAGAAAGTCAAAAATCACCGATTGACAAAAGTCTTGAGATGTTATAAATCATCCTTCGACTTTCACTTTCATTGTGCGAATCGCATTTCAATTCTTCTTTCAGTTGCAATCCAAGCATAATTGTTTTTGGCTTCGCGATAATGTATTTGTTTATTTAAAAGAGAGAGGGAGAGAGAAATGAAAAATTTTGCAAATAAAGATGATTTTTGAATGAAAATAATAATTGTAATGGTGAGTGAAAGAAAATGGTTTGCACGCTATTAGTAAACCGTTTAAAACGTTTGATGTAAAAATGCTAACCTACATCGTGGGACTGCGTGTCATGCAACGTGACTAGGTGAACATAATCGTACTGCTCGCGTGCAGAAATGTAAAAAAAAAAAAAAAAAAAAAAAAACGTTCCCGACATCAAAAAAACCTCCCAAAATTAATTCTACGTTGATTTGAAGGAAAAAAAAAAAAGGAATCGAGACCGGAATCATTATAAAAAAAAAGGCTTGTGGAAAAGTAACCGGAATAAATAACAAAATGAATAAAATGGGGACAAAAAGACGTCTTTTAAGTCTTATGAAAAAGGGGAAAAAAATAGAAATACAAATGAATAAACGACAGATGAAACGAAAAATAATATCTGATGTGAAAAGCAACACGTGTAATGAATTCGCCGAAATTTCACGTCTGGCATATAAAACAGTCTATCGATGATGTCGACTTTGGTCTCTGACTATTTTCAGCGAAGCTTGGCCGCGCGGCACAAATTTATAAATCGCGCGAGACGCCAATTATAGTTTCGAGAAAGTCGCCCGATTAAAAATCGCTTTAATTTCGAAAAAAAAAAAAAAAAAGAAATAAAAAAAATTGTCCAAGCAAAATGTTCGATTTTGAATCAAAACAATAAAATCAATGCACTTTTTTGTTACTTTTTCGTCTTATCATACTTTCATTGATAAGGTTTGTTCTTGACATCAGATAATAAATTTTGTAAGTGCAATATCCATAACATTGTTATATCGGCCAACGCCAGTCAGACTTAGTTCGACGAACACTTGACGGAAAACTACTATGTCGCGTTATCTTGAAGCATTATTCGGATGAGTTGGTGCGATCTTTTTATTTTGCTCACAAACTGGCAAAAGTTTGTCACGACATGAAACAAGATTTTCGACATTTCAAAAGTTTTCTACTCTGTTCTTTCCAAAAAAAAAAAAATAAATAAATAAATAAAAAAAATAAAAAGAAAACAATTTTTTTCCAACTTGGACTTTAAATAAACAATTTCAGATATAAACGCCATTGAAACATCTTTTAAATGTAGCTGAAACTTTTCTAATTTTTGTTTAACTACAAATGAACAAAAAAAAAGAAACAAATCTATCCTTAATTGTTGTTTGATTTTATTAGATTGTTTATTTATTTGTCAAATGTTTCAAATTTTATAACAAACAACTTTCTGTGAACCGAAATCCTACAGTGAAACTTATCACAAAAAGCACTCGAGAACAAGATATGTATTATCAGGTAAATTTCTACACGACTGAATGAAAATTTAAAAATTGAGCTCAAATCAAGAAGAAAGTCGTCCAGCCAAATAGTTCAGACTTTTTTCATTCAACATTTTGCTCAATAATTTTGTAATTCGGTAAAAATAAAATTCGTAGATTAAGAAACAGACGTACGATTGTGATAATAACACAAGTTGGTATCACAGATAAGGTATTGGAGCTGATAAATGTGGGCGAATCGTCACGATCTTTGATGTCATTAGGCGGTTTCGTGATAAAATTGAATACTTCTGCAACACACCATTAGCGCCGATCACTTTTTCCTTGCAGCTGTTGACTTTTTGGCAATTAAGACAAAATCACGTGACTATCGGCTGATGACGAGCAAACAGAAAAAAACACGATTTTATATCTCTCGCTAAATGTTCAAATTTGATTGATTCATTTTTTTTAATTCAGTTTTTTTTCAACATCAATGATAAATTTGAAATTTTTTGTTTTTTTTTTACCTTTCGTACTTGACAGGCATCGCGTGAGCAGCACTCTCCTCCCAGTAATTTTGTGTCTCCATCATCTTTCTGCATAGAATCCAAAATATGGTCCCAAATTGACGAACGAAACGTTGAAACGAAAAATCAACTCGACGTGGAACAAAAAAAGTGGCGCGACTGTAGCACTGCACTTAGGGGGTAGGGGGTTTCCCCTCGTACGTTTTAATTCGAAAAGCGTGGCGCGGAGCGTTTGTCACCAGCGAGTTTGGTTCGCCACTGCCGTCGACTCACTGACACATCGAAGGGAAGGCGCCGAGCATTGCCGCACACTTTGCGTGTGCCTCGCACGTTTACGCCTTGTGATTCGTCAAGGTGTGCTCTCTGCAACCCGTTTGCTCTTTCGCTCACTCGCGGCGCGATCCATTGGTCCGTCGACCATCCGTCGATCTTTTGCGCCCAAAAATCATTGTTCAACTTACAAAAAACCTCCCAAATCTTTCACCGATCATATTTTTGTCAATTTTTCAATTTAAAACGAATCGAAAGAATTGTGCATTTGAAAAGCGCGCCCTGAAGTTGGCCGCGCAACCAAATTTGCGCACTTGAATTCGCGGCCAACTTCCGAGCTCTGCAGGGAATCGACGAATCATCGAGAATTAACGTTCGCGTGCTCGGGATCGAAAAAATTGGACCCTGATAAGATAAGATACGATTGGAGAGATTATCTCGTTGACGAAGCGAGATAATGAACTCGGAATCAAAATAAAAGCCAGTTTGTAAATAGACGGAGAAGATTGGCGGAGCTGGCGAACCAAAAAGTAGAGGGGGCGCACCATTTGGGAACAAACGTTGAGTGACGTAACAACTGCAGAGATCGGTAGAATTTTTGGATTCAAAAAGTAACGAGCGGTGAAAGTGCTAGCGACGCTCCTGGCAGCCGGCGTGGGGCGACAGCCGTTTACTACGTAGACGATCGTATTAACCACGCCGAGCGACACGTGCGCGTGACGTCACGAGGTCGGTCACGCGAGCACCGTGTGCTAGCGGTCACGTGTCCCGTCACGCGCTCGCGTCGCCACTTCCTTCGCTCTCACCCGTTCGCCTTCGTTTACAAATATGCGAGCCGCTCTACGCTCCATTTGTAATCTTTCCCTCTTCTCTCACCAATCGAGTTTCCAATAATTTTGATTCTTTGAAGCTTGTTTTCAAAAAGTCAACAATTTTACATTCCTAACCTCGAAATTTTGGTTTCAGCTATTCTCCTGTCACTGATTAAACATTGGACTGTTCGCACACTCACAGAAAGGATCTATTCGAACGAAATATGATTCCATTTCAAGCACCGAACGAAAACTGTTTGTTCCACAGACATACTTTTGCATTTCCATCAATTGATTTGCAGCAGGACGTTTAATGGGACATATATTTCACAAAAATGTGATAGAATTTTTAAGTCAACTTTGCCTCAAAGATAGTTCTTTTTTTTCTTCACATTTGTTCAACGTCTAAAAGATAATAGTAGAAATGTTATTCATTTTTTTTAATATTTTGTCCTTTTTTTTCTGAAATTGTTTAAACGAGAGGTGTAACATTGTAAAACCACGTGGATAATTGGATAATGAATTGCATAAATGCGATTAGGTTGTATAATTGGGTTTCATGAATCTCATCAGACAGACTGCTCCGCAGAGATAGACAGCGAAACGTTACAAAAATAGAAACTCAGGAGTGTGTATCGAGTAACATCGAAACGAAGGTCGATTCGAAAAGTGGAGCAGTTGAGTTATTTGTAAAATACCCGATGCAGTGTTTTGGTTACGATATCCCTCTCCGAAAACACGTTCATGTGGAAGATTATTATCGTCCAATCCGGACAGAAACGTTTTCCAGTCTGAGTCTGACGTAATGTCTGAAACTTGATCCAACGGGCAAACAAAAATTCGCAAAAATATGCACCTCCTGAAAAGCAAACTGCAACGTCAGCCGGGATGGAAATAGTGATTTTGTAATTGAAATAATTAAATTGTTTACTGATAAGAGAGGGAAGTAACAAAAATGAAGGATAAAAAAATAGTTGCCAAGTACAATGACATTCCAGAATTGATATAGCGAGTAAAAAAATTGTATTGGTAATTGAATTGATTAGAGTGCTTATTTATGAATGCAACTGTACTTTTTATATCTGATGATACATACGTAATTTCTATTTTCCACTACCAACCACACAAAATACCTTCGGCAAAATTGTAATGAAATCTAGACTATAATTATACAGTTTTATAAGAACTATGCAATTGTACCAAAATTTTTGTATGTGAGAATTTAATCTTCACATAGTATGCAAATTTTTGCAGTGTGACGGAAATTACGAGATGTGCCACTTGTTCAGTTTGTTGAAAATAAAAGGTTCAGGTTGTCGGTATCTATGAGGTCGTTACAAAGCGTATAAATAAGCAAGAAAATATGTTTTTGTTTGGAGCGTGGTCGAACGCGTGACTCGAGTGTTGAGGCATGCCCTTCTCTAAATCACGTGGAATGTAACGCGGTCGGCTTCTTTCTTTTCTTACTCACAGAGGTAACATTACAAAAACTATCCGATAAATCGACACGCGTTCTAGGCTTCGACGCCCAGTCGCTTTATTGAACAAACAACTTTATGTAACTTCTGATCGCTAATCTTGATCAAATTACACAATTTCATAATTTTCATTCGATTACAACAAATTTTTTATACAAATTTCATTTTTTTTTCCCCAGAAATTCTTATCTCTGAACGAAGTTCAAATTGTTTACAAAGTTACACTTTCAATTTTAGAATTTTTTGTAAGAAAAATATGATGAACAATTTTATCTTATTCAGATATAAAACTTTATTATTTTTTTTTATTTGTTACGACAACTTCTAAATTATGGTGCACGTTTTTGATTTAGAATACGAAGCAATCACGTGTATAATAGCTCAGCAGAGATTTCGCTGCGCGAAACCAATTACGTCATGCGGTTTCATAATTTTTCGTACTTTTTGATTTTTTAAAAATAAAATTAGCTTTATGTAAAGCGTCGTTCTTTTCATCGAGCCAATTAAAAGCTGACGTAATAAATCTTTGCAACTCAACCAGATCTTAAAACTTTTGATCAAATCATTACAATAAGCAAATTTTAAGTTAAAATTTGGTGAGACAAAAATGAATAAAATGGATCTTAATTGCTAAGAGAAAGTTAAGGAGAAAAATTGGGCTTTCAATATTCGTCTTGAATAAAAATACGCTGACTGAATTACTCAACGATGAGACAGGACGTTTGATCTATTTAAAGTTGTTTGCTAAAGATGGACTTCCGTTCGAAATATTTTGGCATTCTCGTACCAGATCCACTTTCGAAAAAACCTACAAATCCAATTCTTTTGTTGCATGTCATTTGCTGCAAATTGTTTCGATATATCGATTTATATCGATCTCAATATTTATTTACCCATTGCTCTTCGACGTATCGATTTCAGTTCGATAAAACAATAATTCTTAATCAAAATTTGATAATCGGTACTTGGACATATCTCACAATTTATATTATGACTTCGAAAAAATATCCATCGCCTCATTTTTTTTCCTGCATCTTGAATTATCTGTGAAACAATTACGAGCTGAGTACATTGCTCCACCATTTTTGTAAGCTTATCTCATCGCAAAGCAATTTTTCACAACTTCAATGTCCGATGAAATAAAAAAAAATTACACCTCAAAAGTTACAACTTGAGCAAGAAAAAAGTAGCCATGAATTCAACAAAATGTTGTCAATGAAACGTATCAGTTTCGCGAATAAACAATTCGTGCATCTGAAACCCGTGACAGAAATGAACAAGAGAGAGACTGCTAATAAGTCTGAAGTCTAAAAGGCGAGGATGGTATTGTCGTTATCTACCGTCCGGCTTATTCGTTCTTATCTGGGACATTCTTTGTAAGTCAAAAGTCACGTTTGTCTTCAACGTGCAACGACACACGATGTGACTCTCCTCTGCGGCCACGCAACTCGCGTTTCATGTTTACACGATGAGCGCAGAAACATGAGGCGACTCGTTATAATAACCGAACCAGTTCGGTCAAACGTTTGGCACAGAAAAAAAATCACAAACCCCGCGGAACAACAGTCGCGATAAGAACTGAAAATTAAAACATCCGCTTTGTTTACGCGACATCGTGCCCGTTATCGTCAGCTAACCGGTTCGGCTGTGGATTGAGGCGGTTTCGCTATCAGTTTCGCCTCGGAGAGTTCAATAGGTCATCGGGATTCACTTTTCCGTCGTTATCTACGGCAAAAAAAAAGAGAGAACGCGAAAAAAGAATTCGACGCGTATCAAATTCAATTCATCGTCTATTTATATCAAAATGTACAATGTTTATTTTACAAACTATGAAATGATACAAATCTAAAATCAATTCATAAATAGAAGGGTTGAAGGGAACAAGTTTTTTATTCATTTTAGTCTCTCTCGGCACGCTCTTCCGCGCGTTCCTCCGCCCTGGCCTTCATCCTCGTGATGAAGGCCTGGCCTTTGCTTTTGCGGAAGTTTTCATAGGGATCGTTGAGGTTGACACCCACGCCCTTGTACTGGTCGTTTCGGTCGCGAATTTCACCGCCGGAGATCGGCGCCTCGATGCCCTGCTCATTCGCGCCGAGACCCGCTCCAGACCACCCCATTTTCTTTAACAACTGGTGACCTTTGTTGCTCTCGTCCAAGCTCATATCCTGCGATGCTTTACTGTACATTGAACCTCTGAAAAAAAAAAAAAAAAAAAAAAAAGAATTACAACTTGTTTTAATTCGTTTTCATTTTTCTTTTCTCTTCAATAAAAAAATTATTTTGAAAAGTATCATTTTTACAAGAAACTGGGTGGCGTTGGACTCCTCTCCCTTTCGAGTCTCCTTTCCGGACTCCTCTCCTTATTGCTGTTCCTCCGTCTTCTGCTTCTATTCAGATGGTTATTATTCCTATTGTTCCTTCTGTGATTGTTCGTGGGGGACCTCGATCTGCTTCTGGTCTGGGGCGACCTTGATCTCGACCTGCTCCTTGATCTGCTCCTGTACCTTTTCTTTGGCGGACTAGGACTTTTGGAACTCGCCCTAACGATCGGCGAGGGCGACCGCGATCCCGGCCTCAAACCCATCGCCACGTCATCCTCTTTTTGTTTCCTTGCCGCGTTTTTGGCCTTGTAATATTCGTAAAGTCCTAGTTTCTCCCATCCATCGCTAAAATCAAAAAGAAAATGACAAAATTGAAATAATAATGACTTTAACTACACTCAGAGAAAAATTGTTTTAAATCTTTCACCTATCCCTAGGAGAATCATGATTGGGAGGCGCATAGAAAGCTTCGACAGCCGCGACGAGCCTATCGCTAGGTGGCGCTGGTGGCGGCAGCCGGATGGCATCAGGATCCAAGGGGTTGTATTTATCATCCTCAAGTTTTATTAGAGGAACAATGAGACCAGCAGGTAGATCGTAATAAGGCATGCTGGGGATGAGGTCCTCCATGGAAGGCTCGTGAGCCACAATTGCTGGGGGCCCGAACCCTGGCGGAGGTTTTGAGAAGTCTGGCAGAGGTACGCTTGTAAACGGTGGCAGTTCGCTGTTACCAACTCCCCAGCCAGGAGGCGGCTGGCTGAAGTTGATATCTCCGGCTATAGGAGGAGGACCTGGAGGTACGATGGCCGGCTGATTTTGCTAAAACAAATAATTACAATTATTGTCTTAATTTTGAAGATTGGAAAATAGTTGGGATGATAAAAGAAAACAAAATAGTTCGTAGATTACCATGGGTGGAGGAGGTGGCGGTGGAGCTTTGAGTTGTTGCTCGATGGCGATTTTTTGTTGTTCAATATTCTGTATTTGCCTCATGGCATGGCTGACAAAAGCCTGATGCTGAGCTTGGTAGTTGTCAAAAGTCTGCTTGGTGGTGTTAGTAACAGAAGCGATGGCCGAGGCGTGGAGCCCGACCAAGTTCGACTGGTATTCCGACCAGGAGGCACTCGGTTGCTTGAGCTTGTCGATGATCCCCTCGTCGAAGTAATTGTTCTTGGATTCCCACAGGCTCAGGAGCTTGTTGAGCTTATTAAGCTGTTCCTCCTGTGCCGCCAGAGAAGTGTTACAGAACATTGGAACAACAACGCCCTCCATCGCCTTGCGCAGCTCCGTCGACTTTTTTCGGGCACTGCAGCAACGTTGCGTTATTACATAACTGACAATTGGTCAGCAAACAAATTTGTACACGATAATTGTCATGAAAACACAAAAAGCGGCGTCGATTAGTGATTATAGTGGCATTTGATGAGGGTGTTCACAGCAGACAGGTGCAAGAAGGCTCATGCAGTTTCAACGGAAGATGAAAAAGTTGCAGGGAGTCGCCAACTTACCAGTGGTGCAGCACGTCGTTCACCAGGTAGATGATGTGCAGTTTGTGATTGAACGAGGTCGCTTGGATCACTCTGAAAAGAGACATTTGCTTTGTAACTTATTTGTAACTTTTTAAAAACGATATTCCAAAAAAAAGTGACGATAACCCTTATTAATATATAAGAATGAATATATATTTCTTTGTAAAAACATCGACTCAGGATTTGAAATTACTTTTTCAACAGATGCTCGGCAATGACTTGATTGCTCTGCAACGAGATGGCGTTTTGCAGGATCCAAGCCTTGCCAGCGCTGATGCTGTCTTTGGTACAGCTATCAATGATCGGTTGCAGGATGGCATCGAAAGCGACAAGATCGGTGTTGGTATTCTGGGCATTATTTCGCAAAGCGTTCTCTTGTGCCAGTCTCACAGCGTCCTCCATCCTCGCCTGTTGTTGGGCCATCAGAGCAGCATGTTGAGCAGCGAGGTTTTGCTCCGACTGACAGACTTGTTCCTGCAGGGTTGCCTGCTGCGACTGCAGAGCTGCGAGCTCGTTTCGCAGCCACGCTGGGGGGCCTTGGATTGGGTTCGGCGGAACCAGCTGGTTCCCCATTAGAGGCGGGGGTCCTTGCGCCGGCATGCCGATCGGGTTCAACCCGTTATTCGGAGGGTTCAAGGCCAAGTTGTTGTTCATCGGGGGAAGTACAGCTCCTGCTCCTGGGAGAGCTGATGACATTGGTTTTATTCCTTTTTGTTTTAAAACTAAAATATAGAGTTTGAATTAATTACACAGTTGAAATTGTGAAAAACAACTGAATCAAAAACCGAACTTTTTGATTTAGTTATGAAGGGTGAATTCAATTGGTTCCAAGTTTTTGTTTTTAAAATGTTGAAAGTGACATACTTGCTTGTTCAGTAGTAACTTTGTACTGATAATAATTAAAATATTCGCCGCCAAAGAGGAATCCAAACTTTGGATTGTCCTTTTGTTTATTCTTGGTCATCTGCTCGAACTCCGGTCCATTTCTTGCAACAAACTGGGCCAATTTGTCTATGATCTTTCGTAGTTCAGTGTCTGATAATTATAAAATCAATTTCAATATTTGTATCATCAAAGTATCTATATATTTTTGAAATGTTTTAATTATATATTATTTTCATTTATAATTTTGTTAAACTAATCCTCACGTGAAAATTAAAATAACAGCCAACCGTAAAACAAATTACAATTTGTAGTGTCAAATTTCGGTTGTAGTTGTCAATTTTTCAGGGTCAAAAAAGACGAGCCTAACAAACCTAACCTAAAATTCTTGAAAGAAAACAAACTGTACCAAAAAGAGAAAGCCGTGAATGTTTTTGAACTACAAGATTCAACTGAGGAATTGAGTGTAGTTTGTTTGTTGTTATTGTTTTTTAGCCTGAGATGACAGAAATGAAGATAAACAATTTCGGCGTAACTTCTGAGTTGAAATGTGTACCTGCAGGAGCTTGGTCCATTTTCAGACAAATATGAGCACCCAAGGCCAGAGATGTTGCAGGAGAAGAACGACGGGAATTCGTTTAAAACTCGGACATTGATGTTTTGTTGGCAAAAACAACAAAAACCGAGGGAATCCAATTATTTTGGCAGAATCATCCTGTCAGAATTAACAAAACGCTTCGGTTTACATCGGCGCCATCTTTCTTCCCCACCTGCGATTCCAACCTAACCTAAAATCACGAAAATTGAAATACACGTTTTTCTTTCTGACAGAGGTCACTGAATGACATAAAAAAACATCCAAAGTCAGTGAAGAACAATTTAAATAGTTAGCCTATCTACTGATCTTAAAAATCAACTTTTTTAACACTTTTGTTTACATTTTTTTGTCACTTTCAAAAATTGTGTGGTTGAAATGCTTTTAAATTTCCCGCGCTTTGTTGTAGGTGGCGCTTCGAACGAAATTTACCATTGGGCCATTTGAACAGTTGCCGGTTAGTTCAGTTCAGGTGTTAACTGTTAAACTAAAGAAGAAAAGATCGAGTTTTAATTCGTGTATATGTTTTTATCAAAAAAGATTCATGATGCATTCACAAAAATCAACCGACGAATCAACTTTCAGTAAGTTTTGTTTGCAGTTTTTTAGATCAACTTGATGGTTTTTGTTTGAAAATTAATACAATTTTTGTTTCACAGCTTGCAAATTGCTTGAGTCAAGTGGACTCGGCCCATCAACGGTAACAACTTTGAATGATGAGTTTGTTATTACTACGTTCATCAAATTTTTGAAAGAACTACACATTGATGTCGATGCAATTATAAATGTGAGTTTTGTACATTTCGATTTGTTTTTTAATTCATAATTTTTTCGATAAAGTGAAAATGTAACTTGAAAACATTTAATTATAGACAATGCCAGAAAACATGCCACATCCAGAAAGTTTTCAAGAAACGATGAAGCTTATCAACCTTGAATCAGCAATGTCAACGATACTGCAAAATGTTTCCTATGATGGATTAAATTTTAACGACCTCGTTAACCCAAGTTAATAGAAAAATATTAAATTTAAAAACTAACATAGATTTTATTAGTGAAACTGATGGAATTATATTCTAAATTTGATTTTTCTAGAAAATAAAAAGTTCAACAAGATTATTCGCTATGCAAGTAACTTTTTGAGCTATTACAAATACACCAATGCAAAAATGGAAGAAGAGGAGGAAAAAATTAACAAAAAACGAGAACATATCGAAGCTTTGCTCGCTGAGAATGCAGAGTTGGAAAAAAAAACTTTGGATATAATTCATCTCACAGAAGAAAAGCAAACAAGATGTCAAAAGGTGAAAAACTGTTTTAAAGAAATTTTTAAGTTTTTTGCTTATTATCTTAATTTTGTTTAATTTATAAAAATTATATTTTTTGTTTCAAACGAAAATGTTTATTTATAATGTTTTTACAAAATATTTTTCAGTTAAAAATTCAAATCGAACAAGTCACTGCCCGTCTGGCACAAAAGAAGAAACTAAAGCCAGAATTTATGAGAAAACTGAAGGAAGCCCGTGAGGATCACGAGAAACAAAATACGGAACTGACGAATCTCAGAGCGACTTTATTGGAGGTGACTGAACTTATCATCAGCTTGAAAAACAAAATAATGAAAATTAGAAATAACATAACAAATCTGAATTTTCATTTTAGGTACAACAGATGAAAGCGGACTTGGAGAGGAAACTGGTATCTTCTCCGTCTAAAATTGAGGCCAAATGTTTGAAATTGGAAGCACTCAAGAGGCAAAAAGAAGAAGAAATCACAGTACTAAAAAAGTCGAAGGAAGCGAAAAATGAACTTCTTGAAAAAGGAGAGGACGTTTCCAAAAACATGTCCGTCTTAATGGGAAAAGCGAGTGAATTTGTGGAGATCAAACAAAAATATAGGCACGTAATTTTTTATAACAAAAAGAAATGAAGTCTAGTTCTACTTAATAAACAAAATTAATTTTGTTTACGAGAAGTTTTTTAAAATACATTGCCATGTTTACTTTTAGGTCTACTTTAGAGACCGTGGAGAATCATCAAAAAATGGTGGAGGAATTTAATAAGAAATTAGAAGAAGCCGAGAAAAACAAGATGAGCGACGAAAATATTAAACAACAAGCGGAAAAAGAATTAGTCGATCTTCAAACCAGATGTGAAGCCGAAGTAGGAGAAGTGATAAAAAAGAATGAAACGTTACGAAGGTTGTCATTGAAATTATATCAGGTTGGATTGAATTAGGGGTAAATTTTAAATAAATGAACTAATTGTAAATGTTTCAGGGAACTGGGATATGTGAAGGAACAAGTACAGACTGTTGAGCGTGAAAAAGAGGAATTAGAATTAATAATTCAAAAAGATAATTATATTGTCGAACGACTGGCCAAAGAGATTGACCAGTTTATGCAACTAGCACAGCAGCGTTACGAAGTCGAAATTATGAATGTATGTATCTTTTTCTGTTTAAAAATTGTTTTTACTTATTCACCTTGTTTTATTTGAAAAAATAATCGTCAATTTTAATTACAGGTCATACAAAAACAGATGGGACTCGAGAAAGAGCTAGATGACGACTAATCGAGTTCCTCAAAAAAAAAAAAAAAAAAAAAAGAAAAACAGTTAAAAATTTTAATATAATAATGAATATAGTAATGTAAAATAATGTACAGTATTTTATTGTGAATATTTTCTAGAAATTACCATAAACTATTATAATAATTTTCAGTCAAAATATATTTTTCATTCAAAATAAACTGGGTATCTCACTTTTCAGCCTTCTGTTGACTAACCCATGACAAATAAAATTCCAATTTTTTCATACAAAGCATAAGATCCTTTTTTGAAAACGATGTCCTTTTCGCAATTTCGAACTTAGAGAACTTTTTGGGAAATCCATCGGTATTTACAGTTGAATTTTTGTTATTTTTCAATTCATCTTTCGCCTTGGAGAATAGGTTGTGCAGATCTGACAAACTCGAAGATACATAAAAATTGGGACTTTTTGGCGAAGGTCCTCTTAGGATGGAATCCACATTTTCCTCTAAATAACTTTTTTCTTCGTTCGGTTCCAAAATTTGCTTCTCCCCGGAGATGTATCCACCCTAAAATTAAGATTAAAAAATTGTAAATGTAAAAGTTTCCTAATGTTTGTTCATTTTTAAAGATATTATCTACTCACTGTTAAAAGTCTATCCAAAATTGCATTGCAAGCATCTTCTCTTTTTTGAAACGTTTTGTTATTTCTCATATTGTCGCAGAGGTCAAGAAATATAAGAACGGAATCGGTTGGACTTTTTAAATGTTCCCCATTGAAATATAATACTGTATAAACATAAGCATATAAAACGTTTTCCAAGTTGTGTCTGACCAGAGGAGATGCTTTCTGAAAAATATAAAAATGCAAATAAATAAAAACACTAAATTGAAACTAAACTGTAAACTTGAACAATTGTAGTCAAACTTTTAAAGTGGAAAATAAGAGACTGTTTATTTTACCGAGATCTCATTCAATGTGGGAAAAGTTAAGATGTCTGGACACCTCTGAACAAAATCAGGACCTTCAGAGTTAGCAAAAACTTCCTCGACTAATTTTTGGTCTTCATGAAACGTCCACCAGGGTTCCCAATTAGGGACCAACTTTTCAGCCTTGCCATTTTTAATCATCGACTCGAATTCTTGCCTCTCAGATTCGGTTAAAACTGACCAGATCTCATCCGGGTCGTCCAGGTTAATATTTTTTATCCTTTCTTCCAAACCAACTTCCTACAAATTCAATTTTCATTTGAATTACACTTACAATAAATTCTTGTATATTACCTTTTCAATTTCATACTTTTTAAATGAATCTTTAACTATTTAAAACAATATAAAAAAATTTATTTTACTTGTTCATCATCTGAATCCAAGTTTTCAAAATCTCCATCAGAATTGTCAGAATGTTCAGAGTCAGAATTTTCCTCCTTTAAAATTTGCCCGACAACGTCCTCCTCCATGGAACTTTTCATTCTCTGAAGAATCTCCAGCATTTTCTTCTGTGATTCAACATCGCTGTCGCGTAATTTCAGTTCCTCTTCCACACAATTTTTGTAAAATGTTTCTGAGCATTCCTGATGTGAAGAAGATTTATAACAAGTTAGCGAACAGTAAGGAATCTCACACTTCGGACAGGTGTATCTTGATTCTTGTTCTTTGCATCTGAAAAAATGTTAAAAAATAAATAAAAGTTTGCAAACACTGATAGAATAATAACTTTGATTACTTACAACTGACAAAGTTGTTTTTCGGAATCCATCTTTATAATATTATTTTATCTTTTATTTTATTTTTTACTTCATTAGCTTATTTATTATTTTTCTATTTAATTAATTAATGTATCTATTTTTCTTGAAAAGATAGAATTGAGAACAGTAAACAAACAAACCTAACCTAAAAATATAACCTCTCAATGTGACAAACTTAAAATCCCCCAAAATATAGAGAAATAACCCTAGATTATAAACCAAAAAGTTCGTATAAAATTGTAGGTTATGTTTTCCAGTGTTTCTGTTTTCCTTCTTCCAACGTGACTATGAACATATTATTTTCACATCAAAATAAAATTTAATTAACAAATAGTTGACAAATTTATCTTTTCACAACAATGTTAACCACCAAGACGTTTTTTCGGAAAACAAAAACAGGAAACATTTTTAAGGTTTGTTTACTAAGAAAATCGGATTCAACATTTGGATTTAAAATTTTTATTTTACCTTATTAAATGTTGTTAAAAATGTTTTATTTTCCATTTTTGAGATAATTATTTTTGTGCATTTTTTTTCAGGTTGTGAGAGAACACTATCTTCGCGATGACATTTGGTGTGGATCCGAAGCCTGTAATAAATGTTTGCAAAAAAAAACCTACCTGGATGAACAAAATGGAAAATCGATAAGTAATCTTTATCCAGATACACATTATTTACTTCTGGACACGAATGTAATTTTGGATCAGGTAAAAACCATCAAATTATTAATTAGAAAAAAATATCTTGGAAGAAATTAATATGACAATTTTATTATTTTCTGATTTTTAGATCAGCATTTTGGAGGAAAATGTTCTCTGTAACGTGATAGTCCCGCAGACAGTTCTGGAAGAAGTTCGTCACAGAAGTTCAAATGTTTACAAAAAGTTGCAGGACATCATTCAGGATCCTGGGAGAAAATTTCACATCTTTGTAAATGAGCATCATGTGTAAGTGAAAAAAAAAACCAGGAAATTGAAGTTGAAAAACTGAAAGTTTGTCAATTTGTTATTAATTTGTTATTATTTTTAATAGAGACACATATACTGAAAGGGAACCTGGAGAAACTCCAAACGACAGAAATGACAGAGCCATCAGGGTTTGTGCAAAATGGTACAACCAACATTTACAAAAACAGGGAATCAAAATTCAAACAATATTACTCACAGATGACATGGGCAACAAAACTAAAGCTGTTGATGAAAAAATTCCTGTGCAAACCAGTAAGAAAAATGAAAATAAAAATCACAAAATAGGGACCAATTTTCAACGTTTTTATATATTAAAAAATTTACTTTTCAAGTGCTCGAATACGTTTCTTCGATTAAAGACGGACAGTTGCTCCTGGACAAGCTGTGTAAAAATCAATACACAATTGAAACCGGCAAGGAACCACTTTTTCCCTGCCACTTGACTCCAAATCAAATCCACGAAGGAATAAAAAAAGGGGATCTTCTACAGGGAAGTTTTTTAGCTTCAAGAGAAAATTTCCTCGAAGGGAGTGTGAACGTTGAAGGAATGGAGAAATTCGTTAGTTATTATTTTGTATCTTAAAATTATTGATTACAATTTTTTTCTTTGGTGTAAATAAAAAAGTTGTGTTTCAGATTTTGGTACAGGGAAGAAAAGGATTGAATCGAGCAGTGGATGGTGATATAGTGGCAGTGAAGCTTCTGCCCGAATCGGAATGGTCGTCGCCAAGTGACATAATCCTTCAAGAAGAGATCGAAGAAGATGCAGGTGACATCTTGGAAGACGAAAAACTTCTTGATGATGAGAAGAAAAAAAGCCGGGAGACTGAAAAAACTCCCACCGGCGAGATTGTTGGGATCATTCGCAGAAAATGGAGACAGTACTGTGGAATTTTGCAGCCTTCCTCATTGAAAGATGTAAAAATTGAAATCAAATTTGTAAATTCATCTTAAAGATGTAATAATCTTTAAAAATAAGATCTATAAAAGTGATCATTTTTACAGAATGTGAGACACCTGTTCGTACCAGCCGAGAGGAAGATTCCCAAAGTGAGAATAGAAACAAGACAATACGAGACGTTATTTAAACAAAGAATAATCGTGGCCATCGATTCATGGCCGAGAAATTCACGATACCCACTGGGACATTTTGTCCGAGCCTTGGGAGAAGTCGGGGACAAAGCAACTGAGAATGAGGTTCTTCTTTTGGAACACGACGTGCCTCATAGTAGATTTTCTGACGCCGTTTTAAGCTTCTTGCCCAAACTACCTTGGATTATAACTGAAAATGTAAACAAACTAATGAGAAGTTCTTTTCTTTTCAAATTTATTTATCTTAATTTATGATTTTTAATTTTTAATTTCCATGTTTTAGGATGTCAAACAACGAACGGATCTGCGGCACATTGATGTTTGTTCAGTCGACCCTCCAGGTTGTACAGACATTGACGACGCTCTGCACTGTCTGAAATTACCAAATGGGAATCTGCAAGTTGGAGTTCATATCGCTGATGTGTCTCATTTTATCAGACCTGGAACAGCTTTGGATCAGGAAGCTGCTTTAAGAGGAACTACTGTTTATCTTGTTGATAAAAGAATCGATATGGTTCCAGGTAAGCGAGATATTAGTTGTTTTAAACTCGAATTTTCGAGTTGCAAAAGTTGTTACTAAAAAATTTGAGTTAACAAAATACAAAGATGCGGAATTTTTAATTCATTTTTTTTTTTCTAGAATTATTAAGTTCGAACCTGTGTTCCTTGAGAGGAGGAGAGGAGAGGTTTGCTTTCTCCTGTCTTTGGGAGATGGATGAGGATGCAAAGATAATTGATACAAAATTCTGCAAATCAATAATTCGTTCGCGTCGAGCTATGACATATGAGGAAGCTCAGTTAATAATTGATGACAAAAGTCAACAGGATAGCATTGCTATTTCTTTAAGAGGGCTTAATAATTTAGCAAAGAAGATGAAGAAAAAAAGACTTGACAACGGGTAGAATGATATTTTTAAACAACTAAAATAAACCTTCAAATTTTATTGTTTGAATTAAGCTAAAAATGTTTTCTCTTGTAGAGCTCTAGTTCTGGCCTCCCCAGAAATCAGGTTCCAGATGGACAATGAAACTCACGATCCCATCGAGGTGGAAGCGAAAAAAATCCGAGAGACGAATTCAATGGTCGAGGAATTTATGTTGCTGGCTAACGTTTCGGTTGCGGAGAAAATTGTGCATGATTTTCCGGATTTCGCAATGTTGAGGCGACATCCTGAGCCTCCGCAGGCAAATTTCGATCCATTGATTAAAGCTGGCAAACATCAAGTAAAAAGCAATATCTTTTAAATAAAGAAGAAACAAATTTATGAATTGAAAATGAGACAATATTATAATTTGTTTCAAATTTATTAACAAATTTATAAAATATAAAGTTCCATGAAAATTAATTGCTACGTTTTTAAGGGATTTGAGATTAATACGAGCAGTGGAAAAGAATTGGCCAAATCCTTGGAAGAAGCTGTGAAAGAAGACAATCCCTATTTTAACACGATGTTGAAAATTTTGGCAACTCGTTGCATGATGCAGGCTGTATATTTTACAAGTGGGATGTTCCAAAAAAGCGAATACTTTCATTACGGATTGGCTTGTCCGATTTATACTCACTTTACATCGCCAATTAGAAGGCAATCAATTTCGTTTGACTAATTTTATTTGTTAACTATTTTTACTTTAAATTTTAATTTTGTGAACAATAATGTTTATTTTTAACTTGTTTTCATTTTCTTTATAGGTATGCAGATATCATGGTTCATAGATTATTAGCTGTTTCCATAGGAGAAGATGCAACTTATCCAGACTTACTAGACAAAAAGAAAAGCCATCTCCTGTGTCAGAATTTAAATTATAGAAATCGAATGGCTCAGTATGCTGGACGAGCCTCAGTTGCTCTGAATACTCATGTAATATTTTTAACCATAAAGATTCACAAAAATAATGTATTTTTTACATTGCAAATTATATGTTCATCTTCTTTTCTTTTGTTACAGTTATTCTTCAGAGAAAAAGTGCAAGATGAAGAAGGTTACATCCTTTTCGTAAGAAAGAACGCTTTGCAAATTTTGATCCCTAAGTTCGGCCTGGAAGGTACTTTGTATCTGAATAAAAAAGGCGTAAAATCTGCTGTTAATTTTATCTTCAACGAAACAGAGCACACTCAGCAGTTTGAAAATGTCGTTTTCCACTCGTTCGATAAAGTTGTTGTTCAGTTGAGTTTGGACAGGTCAAATATCCAACACGAAAAATTGGTCTTCAAACTTGTGAAACCTCAGGTAAATTTTTCATTTTTGTTTATAATACAGATTTTTATTTCATTCTTATGTTTGATTGATTTTATTTTTGTTCAGATTCCTGGGTTTAGTGTTCCTCCAGCAGAAACGAGCGAGATGCAAGTGGACGCGGAAGAGGAATCGCCTTCTAAGAGAAAACTTGAAGAAAACGAAGCAAAGGAACAAAACTCAGAGAAAAACAAGAAGAAGAAAGGCAAAAAGAAGAAAAATAAGTGAACAAATGTTCTTACTATGTTTTTGGTTTTTGCCTGTATAAAAAGCTTGTACATGAACAATTTCAACGATTCAACAAGAATTCAGAATAATATTTTTCTTTATTTAAAATAAGCATCTATTAATTACTTGTTTCTCTTTTTTGTAATTCTCGATAGTATTCTTGTACTTGTCTAATTAATATTTTACAGAATATGTCATATTTTTCAAAATATCTACTTCAATTTTAATTTCTACGGATAATATAAAACTCATCTTTAACATTTTTCTCGTTAATATTAACAACTTTTTTTTTTTTTTTCAATATTAAAAAAATAGATCTTAAATTTAAAACTACATTTTTATTGAGGATCGGGAGCTGTTTTTGCGTAACCCAATTTTTGCAGAACCTCTTTGATTTCCTGATAGATTTTTGGATCTTCGATGGTACTTGGTATCTGAAACCATTGATAATTTAATGTCAACTCAAATTGTATTCTGTAATCTTATATATATATTTTTTTAATTTCTGTATCAGTTATTGGGTTGAAATTACCTTCACAGCTTTCGATCTTGCAAGATTGGCGATTGACTTGCGACAAGTTTTGCCTGATCTCGTTCTGGGAAGTCCCTTGACAGCAGCCGCGCTTTTTATCGCAGCGATTGGACCGATCATTTCGCGAACTTTTTTGATAAGCTCCTGATTGATCTCCTCTTCGTTTTTTGTAGCATCTGAAAACATTGAAATATCAAAGTTACATACAAGAAAATAACCTTTTTTATTGATCTGATTGAACGTTGGTTTTCTTTTTTTTTTGTAATTTTAATTTTTCGTGATTAAAGAAAATTTGATTTCAAGATGTACCATCTTTCATGACGTAAAGACAGAGTGGAGCCTCTCCTTTGGTATGGTCCGGAACTCCAACGACAGCAGTGTCGGTAACATCTGGGTGACTAAGTACGACATCTTCTAGAGCCGACGTTGATAATCTGTGACCGGCGACGTTAATTACATCATCGTCACGTGCGGTCACATAAATGTAACCGAATTCATCAACATATCCTGCGTCCATCGTATCATAGTAACCCTTTAAAACAATTACCATTTAGTAAGATTTATCTCCTTTTAAAAACATCAAACCTTTTTACATTTCATAATCTCAACGTTGTCAAACTTCTTTCATCATTATTTAACAGGAATTTTGAATTTCTAATGAACTTTCAACTTTAAATTTTCAATTTCTGTTCGTAAGACAATACAGGAATCATGTAATCATACAGGATATTTTGAAAAGTATGTCTCTTTGAATCTTTCAGGAGCCCGAAAGAGCGTAGACATTGTTCCAGGAGGTAGCGGAAGTTTCACAACGATCCTGCCAAGATCGTAGGGCGGTGCTCTAGTTTTGTTGTCTTTTAATACCATAACTGGAAGAAAAGGATCGGGAAGTGTTATGAAAGTTGATCATGAAACCCGCGTTGAATCGATTGGATCAATTTTGCCGATGAAAATTGATGACCCGTCCGAATTAGATAACTACCATTGTATCCTGGAAAAGGCATGCCGGTGCTATACTTGGGTGGATTCGTACTGTTATTCAGGCCTAGCGAAGTCGCAGTTATAGCGTGGCCCGTTTCCGTCTGCCACCAATGGTTTAATATCGGAACACCGAACGCCTTTTCAGCCCAGGATTTCGATTCGTAATCGCAGTGCTCGCCGGCTACGAAAATCGTGTTCAATCTACAAAAAATGACACGACCACGATGCAAAACCAATCATTTATACCATTTTACAATTGTTATAAAATTTTCAAGTTACGATTTCAGCGAATATTTCCTTCCTAGACGGATCTGTGGATCTGCTCTCCTGATCACACGAAATGCGGTTGGGACTGTGAAGAGTGCGTTAACTTTGTGCTGTTCTATTAATCTGAAAAATATATAATAACATCTGGTTGGATTAAATTTCAAATCGTTATAAAATGAACATTAGATATTTGTTTCTTCGTACCGAAAATAAGCGCTAGCATCGGGGGTCCGGTCGGGTTTGCCTTCGTACATAACGCTAGTCATCCCATAGAGCAAGGGTGCATAACAGATATAAGAATGACCGACGACCCAACCCAAATCCGAGGCAACCCACCAAACGGAATTTTTGTCCATGCCATAGATTGTTTTCATCGTCCAGCAAAGGGTCGCTATGTGGCCACCTGTGGGTCTTTGAATACCCTTCGGATAGTCTAATCAATCAGATACAAATATAAATATTTAAAATGTACTTTTTAGTTGTAATTTCGTTTGGGATGTGAAACAAAAAGGATCATTGAAAAAAGATCAGCTACCAGTTGTTCCGGAAGTGTAAAGAATGTAAAGTGGTTCGTTTGCCTCGACTGGAACGCAGGCATGCGGAACTGACTGTTTCAGAACACGGTCCCAGTCTTCCTGTCCCACACCCAGAGGGGATTCCCACACGTTCCTCCTCTGAAATATGATTATTTTTGGTTCGGGTACTGAAATCAGTTCCATAGCTTCGTTCACCATTTCCGTATATCTAAAACGAATGAAATTCGTGTCAAACGAAATAAAAATAATCAATTAAAATGTTGTTCTGAATCTGTACCTAATTACTTTACTTGGTTCCAATCCACAACTTGCAGCAATCAATACTTTTGGTCGAGCATGATCTATCCTACTAGCCAACTCCTTGGATGCAAAACCTTGAGAGCAAGTTTATTATTTAGTTTGACAGTTAATTTGAAAATTTTAATCGAGCGAATGATTGAAATCAAATAAAAACGAACCACCAAAAACGACAGAATGGACAGCACCAAGCCTGACGGTGGCCAAGATGGCAATTATAGTTTCTGGTATGAGAGGCATGTAAATTAGAACGGTGTCACCCTTGCGGACTCCCCGCTCGGCTAGGGCTCCAGCAAGCAGGGAGGCTTTCTCAAGAAGTTCGTTGTAAGTTACATGACGGATGGTGGATGTCAAGGGGCTGTCGTGAATTAGCGCCGTTTTATCACCGAGGCCTGCTTTCACGTGACGATCTACTGCATTGTGACACGCGTTTAACTCGCCGCCGACGTACCTTTTGAAAAAAAAGTATAAGTCGTTAGCGCGGTTAATATGCCACTTTTTGGTAATAGCCTTCTCCCTATTTGAATTATCGCGTTAAAGTAAAAGTTTGGACATTTTTGTTCAGATGCTTAAGTAATTCATTAGCGCTTAACGACTCGCATGATTAATTATTGCTCATCATTATCCAACCCTTCGTTTATGTCTATTTTTATATTCGTTTGTTTCTTCGTTTTATGTTTGTACATAACCGACGAACGAGTTTTCTTTGGAATTCAATTACGATAGTCATCGGAATTATAGCATCAAAAATGTGTTACCATTTCGTGAAAGGTGAGTTTGAGTCGTCTAAAACTTTGTCCCATGGTTTCGACCACTCGATACACTGTCCCACCTCCGCCCAGAATTCTTCTGGATTTTCTATTGATCTACGAAATGCGTCTTCGTATACAGCACTTCGGTATCGGTTTTGATTTAGAATATATTCTGTAATTACATTTTGAGCAAAGCTACAATCAAGTGATAATCATTTTTGTACAAAAAAATTATGTTGTTTTTAGTTCCTTCGTTTTTCATAATGATGATGATAATAATTGTCTGAATATTGGCGATTATGAATTTAATTTTATCGCATTTTATCGCTGGAAAAATAATGTTGTACGAAAGAAACTATGACAGACTTTGATAGTTCGCAAGCAATTCATTTTTAAAATTTATAAATATATACGCTATCGACCTAACTTAATTTCCATAAATTAAATTTTTATCTTTCCATTTTCTTTCGAACGATAATATGCCTGTATTTTTGTTTCGTTATAAAAATTCTTTTACACTTTGTTTGTAAACTTCAAAGTCTTCATTTTTCAATTAAATAATTCTCCTTGAAACATTCATGAACAACAAAATATTTTAATGAAAAGCGACATGCGTGGGTTAATTACAGTCATCTGAACTTTAAGTGGACTTGAACAAACAAAAAAAAGCAAATTTTTGCAATTTAAATCATGTATATGAAAATTGTGTTATTCAATTTACATTATATATTTTCATCCAAATTTATGACAATAAAATTATATGAAATCAAAATAATAGCCAGTTTGATCACTTTTGAGTTTAGGATAATTTCATTAGCGTTCATCACCTGCGGATCCGTCAGTTTTTCTAGACAGTCTAGATCTGCTGACTCTGGACTCAAAATTGGTATCCTTGCCGTTATCTTCGGTGTCTAGGTAATCCGGGTTAACTTGTTGCAACATATTGTATTTTCAAAGTCTATTAACAAAATAACGTTGACGGTGTTTTGTCCAAATGGATGGGTCCATCCACTGCTCGGCGTTCGAATAGCTGCAAGTGTTGCAACTCTTTTCCTTTTTGTACTTTCACTCACACACGATGCACAGCGCTTTTGCCGGCACAATTATATCGTACTTGTTATCAACGTACTGCTATCATTATTTTAGCAGGTATCAAAAGTCAAATTTGTACTAGCTTTAATTGGTCAGTAACTTTGCAAAATACAAGTTTGGAAAACTACAAGTTAGGGAAATTGGCCACTCAGTTGGGCATGACTGAATAATAAACTTTTTTTCGAGGTGTAATAAGTGTCGCCCGTTGAACCATTAGCTGAAAACTGAAGAGCCTAGGGCACCGCTCGCTAACGCCAACTTACAATATGTTAAATAATCATTGACTGGCTAACCCTTGACTCGAGGGTCACCCATTGTATTTTTAAATATCTGTCTTTAACGTATTTGTTCAGTCAACTCAATTATTTTTAACGTTCTCTTTGATTTTAGGATACCTCAGATCGAATTGAAATCAGGGAAGGATTTGGTTCCAGAATGAAATCTAAACGAGACCTTGTTCATACTACTTCAGAGGAAATTTTTTCACGAATGAAAATATAATTAATGTAGGGGAAAAAAGAACAGGAGATTTTAAGTTTCAGAGAAAACTAAGTGACGGACGGTACTAATCTTTATACTACTGAGAAAAATGAAAATGTGTAAAAGGAAACATAAAAAAAAGAAAAAGAATTAATAATAATTGGAAGGCACATAATTACTAATTATATGAGTGTAAAGTAAATTTAGAAGTTCGCTTCATTTATTAAGGAGATTTTATTGCGGGAGATATAAAGTTGATATTTAAGTAAGAAAAATATTTATTGAAGGTAATGAATCATTTTAATTTAATTATTCGTAAGCTCATGTGCAAAGTTTCGACCTGAGAATGAATTCTATAAATATATTTCTTTCGATTCTTCATTTGTTTTACTGCTGGTAGCTCTTTAATATATTTCACTTCATAAATAAATTAAAAATAAGTTGTTCATCAAGAACAATAACAATTCTTGATATACTAACAGAAAAAAAAAAAACAGATGTATTTTTGAACCCAATCGCGACACTAAATTATCAGCTTTAAATTTGCTTGCACAAACTTGCATTTTCACTACAAAACAGACGTATCATACAACTTTTTATAATAAACTACAATTTTTGTTCAGAATTTGGAATTATTATTCAACATTCTATAATCATTTATGCAAATTGACTTCAGAAGAATGAATACATGCATTAGATTCTTTTTAAAAAACGTATTTCAAAAATTCCATAAATTGAAAGTTGATCCTTGGTTGGTTTTGTTGCAGCTGAATATTTTTCTGTAATTTTTCACGGCAGACAGAGCGCAGAAATGAATAAACGTTACGCATAAGAAAGCACAAACTTGACAATGACGTCAACAATGTGAGTTCAGTTAAAATTTAATTCCCACGTACTTGTTCTGAAGTATGAAAATAAATGAAAACGTATAAAAAAAAAAAAGAAAAGAATCCACGATATTAAAGTTGTAATGGGTTTAGATTAAAAGGTTGTTATACATCTGAAGTATTGTAACGTTTGAATTCATTTTTCTATTATTGATACGTTGTGATTCTACATGTGTTTTGATTAAGTGTCATAATCAATTCATGAATAAACATGCAGCGTGCATACGTGTTCAATACAGTTCGTCACGAAAGAGAGAAAAAGTGAGGAATACAATGCTCTTTTTATTTGTTCAAGAACTAATTACTCAAAGTGTCAGTCGATTTCCGGCGGAAAGCACAGCTGACAAGATGATGTGTTTCATTGATATGCATGAGTCTTCGTCTCCACGATTTGAATTATTTTCGCAACCATTTTTTCTACTTTTTTTTTCATTCAACTTTAACGTATTCATTGTTCTGACGCAACATTGTGCTTACTTTTGACAGTTATTTTAACATCTTCTGATAGTTTGGTCGATATTATATATTTCTAAGTAAAACTTAATCACACCTTACTATAGATCTTTCTGCGCATTGGTTCAATTTTCCATGACGAATCGTGAGCATTGATGAAAATAGTTTTTTTTTTTATTTTACTTTATTTGTACAATTTTTCAAATTGGTTCATTCTAATTAGTATTCACGATGACAAAACAAAACCCCAAATGTTTGAGTCGTAAAAGAATTCGTTCAATCAGGGTAGAATTTGGCTAAAAAATTATCTCTATTTTGATTTCGTCTTAATCTCAAAACATTCCGAGGATTCGTATAAAGACACACATGAATTAGAAAGTTGTTCGATTGATGTTAGCGAAGATTCAACGTGACACTGTAATAAGTCGCATGTTCAAAAATTCGTGATCAAAGTTACAAGATTGAACGCAAGAAAGGCGAAAGGGAAAAAAACGTGTAAATAGTAAATGCTTTTCGTTTTCCCATGACGCGCATGGCAGACATTCAACCATGATATTTAAGGGCTGATGGCTCACGCGTTTCACCACTGTACCGCCGATACTCGGTTCAACCACCACTACGTCACAAAGTGAATTTTCCCTCTTCAGATATTATACATTTCTGCGAATTCTCAACAGTTGCCGCTTATTTCTATTTTTCCCCCAGCAAAACTTCAGGTCAGTATCAATCATTTGTAATACATACTAATATTCCAACAAATAAACATTGTTCACGTTTGATTTGATTGTTTTTTTTTTTGTTCATTAAAATGTTGTTACCATTTTCATTTTATTTAATTTTGTCATAAAAACGATAAGAATAATTATTTAATGGTGTATGTTATTTGAGTGAATAATTCATTTGATTTTATTCGAATGATTTTGTTAGTTGAGGATTATGTATTTACGATTATCAAATTTATTCGTAGTTGAAAAAGTGGTAGGAAAAGTTCGCTAAACGGCAGCGTATGAGAAAACAAATTTTCTCGCGAGTGACTTGAACGAGTCGCTTTCGAAAGTGTCGTATCTTTTAGACGTGAAGCTGCTAGGACTGAAGTCGGATTGAACGTTGATTCATACTACTTAATTCCTCCTGTATAGAAATTGTCCGACAGGACTTATTTTTGTGATTCGGATTTGACAATAAGATAAACATAAGATAACAATAATTAAAATGTTCGAATAACAACCGATCTGTATAATATTTATGAACTTTCGTACAGTTATAAATGTCACATTTGTAGTCGGAAATACGAAATTAAACCACCTGTTATAAAATGCCATACCAAAAATATCTCGTTTTTCGTAATTTAAACTCTGTTAATTAAGGATTGTTAATAAAATGAAGTTCATTTGTGTCGGAGCTTTGTTATCAGGAAAATTAGCGACAATTGGAAAATCAATAAATAATCTTCTTAAGTAAAACAAATAAAAAAAATCCGACACTTTTGATAAAAAGTTTATGATTTTTTAAAATTATTTTTTTTTAAATTCATTTTGTTTGTTTGCAATTTGTTCTCTTCGCTTCGACGATACAAAAATGTAAAAATAAATAGTTATAATAATCGAATTTATATGAAAACTTGATTTCATCAAATAGCTATGAATTAGATAAAAAAAGTGATGTATCGCCATGGAAGATGGATATAAATTGACAAGTATTTGTGCTAACAGTTTTATTAGAATATCTTCCAATAGCTCATTGATCATCGTCTGCGATTCCAAACCAATAAAATAGCGCCCGTCAAATATTTCTCTTTGAGAAAAAAAAAATTATTCAACCGGATTTGTGTAAATCAGATTCATGAAAACTTTCCATTTTCTTCCCCTTTTTTTTATAAACGGTAAACATTTTCTTTTTGAAATTATATTTAAAAAAATGTTGTTTAACTTTATTTATTATCAATATTTTCGATGAAGTCATTGTTCAAAGTTTTTTTTGAATTCTATGTCCTTTTATTTTTTAAAATTCTATTATTAAATTTAATTAAATTCAGACAAGTTAAGACACGACTTTCTATTTTGCGAACATCATCAATATAAACAATTAAAAAGTTTTTTCTTCGCAAACCGTACAATACGATTTGAAGTAGAATTCGCAAAAAAATGCTTGAACAAATTAAAGTAATTCAAGGGTGGTTTTCATTTCAAGCTGCAACAGGTGTGGGAGGAAATATTTCGACAAAATTATTCTTATAATTCTTTTGGCGTCGCGTAAATCGCAAAATAGAATTATGAAAAAAGAAATTGATAGCACGCGGCGCAATGCTACAAGTGTAAATTTTCATCTTCGTGACAAAATACACAAGATGCGAAGAATTTTGTCATCGAGCGAGGTTCGCTTTTTTGATAATAATTCTTTCCCAACAACATGTTAAAGCCACATTCAAAACAAAAATTCAAAAAAAAAAAAAAACGCACCGAAATATGTATATTAAATAATAATTGAATAAATCTGGTACTTTTTTTCTTCACTTTCTTAAGTATCTTATGTAAGCTTTTTCTAATCTTTGATGTAAAGCAGATCAGTTGAACGTAAAGTATACTTTTTCCAAATCGCGCATTCATATGTAATAAATCGTTTTCATATTTTATTTGAAGTTACCCAAGAATGAGCAAATATTCAAAACGTAAAGCAATTTTCAATATTTATATGATTTTTAATGCATTTTATTATATTTCATTTTATCACTGATTTTTAATACTATTACAATTATTAATTATATTTTTATTACTTTTTTAAAATTATGTGGCCAATAAATGAAAAGGATACAACATCTGACGTCATTGTTTGGATTAAAGTGACTTTACGATAAAATGAAAAAAAAATCCTATATTATAGTATAAAAGAATGCAGTGGCATTCAAGCTTCTTAAAAGAGGCTGAAAAAAGTAATTGAAAATGTTTGCGTCTGAAGTGCATGGTCGTTAGCTCTTTTAACGTCGTTTTATTATTTTAACGTGATTGCGCTTCAGTTTTGTGTGAGCATACCAAACAGCTGCTCCGTTTATTAATGAAACTGCAGTTTACAATTAATGATTCCTCGTCTTTCTCATGTCACACGCATTAATTTTTATTAAATTTTATATTAATTCTCGGCATTTCTAGTTATTAACCTAATCTTAGAATCTCATTCAGAAAAAAAAAATTATCCCAGTTTGTTTGGTATCTACAAAAGTGGAATTTTAATTGAAAAAATTAATTTATAATTAATAATAAATAATAAACTGTGTTAATTAAAAAAAAAAAAGTCAACAAAATTTTGTTTGAATTGAAAAAAAGGTTAACAAACAAATTTTTTACGAGAAAATTTTATTGAAGGATGTCGTATAAATGTGGAAACATATTGTTAGTCATGATGAAAATTTTTTGTATTATATTTGGGCTGAAGTTCTAATTTACAAAGGCAAAATTAAGTCTGGGATCAAATCATCATGTATTAATAAGTTGCGCTTTATTGTGGGGTAGAACGGATTATAAGCAAAATGAAGTAGAACAAATAACGAAGGGAGAATTATAGCGTGAAATGAAGTCAGTAAAATTCATCTGATTTGTCATATCGATGGGCGCTGTTTCGTAATGAGTTTGAAAAATAACCCGGAGACGGTGTCATTTCAATTTGAATCTCGAAATGTCGATAGTTACATTCTTGAAATGTTCACAAATTAGATGGACAAATGATTGCATCCATTATCGCAAATTGTTTGCAAAAAAGTTGGTTTTTGAAAGTTCAACTGAATGTTTAATTTCAATTTATTTTTGATTGGGCGACAAAAAGGAAACAAACAAAATTGAAAACTAAAAAATACATAAGTGTCCAGTGACTTTTTACTCGAATTTTTTCGTTTGACATTCGAGTGCATCTACACGTTCGGAACTAAATAAAATTCCAATATAAATTCTACACCATCTTATCGAAAATGGCGATGAAAATGAGGTTTTCAAGCTACAGTTTTTTTTCTCAAAATAAATTTCTGTTCGTTAAAACCACCGGAAGATGAAAACTAAGATTAAAGGCGCAACATCTATAATTGTTTAGGATGCTTCAAGGCAATTACTTTGAATTTGTCGGCATACGAAAATACTGATGGATTTTGTTGTTTGACGAAAAAGTAACGGAAATTTGGTGACCAAGTGGGCTAACAGACATTCATCGTGATTTCGCGTGTCCATTTCACTTCTGAGAACAATAAGTGACCCCAAATATTAAGCTTTTCTCGTCCCGCAAATTTCTTCGAATCAAGATTTATTTGTTTTTGAATTATAACTCAGATCTTAAGATCCTTGAGAAAATAAGCATCTTACGATTAGTAGTTACTTACTCGATGCAAAAACCAAATCGATGAAAATGAAAGGAAGGAAAATTTTAAAAATCCACATTTTTTTCAGCCAAGTTGATGAGAATAAATGAAGGGATTGAAGGAAAGGTAAACTTCTCGAAACGTCGCATATGTTTTGCTTCCAGAATTGGAATGAAATTTATCATAGATGGATATTAGAACGAAGATTGATACATCTCTTCGAATTTGTATGGGAGTAAAATATATTGTGTCATTTAACGGGATAATATAGGTTCGATATGATTAATAAAACTGTTAGGGTAAACAAAATAAGGGCTGTGAGAATATCAACCGGGCGAGAAAAGATAAAATTTGAACGACTCAACAAATACACAATACAATCAGGAATCTTGATTAATAAATCAAAATAGTTTTTACAGGATCACGTAAAAATTGACGATTGAGATTAGATGGTACGATTGATTCAAAATTGAGAAAACATGTTTTAATTCACAGGCTCAATTTTGTTTCTTAGGGATGAAGAACTTGACGTTTGATTTTGTGATCGCCTTTTCTATAATTGCATCTTTACTGATGTGCCAAATATTCGCAATGCCACCAGCGCAATGTAACCCAGGCTTCGCGGACAATATCCCGCCAAGGATCCGCAAAGTTTGCGACACTCTGTCAACGCTGTACGAACTGGGATCAGTCATGGAACATTACATCGATAACAATGGTAATAACATTTATTCAAACAATGATTGATTACAAAAATCATCAAAAATTGAACAAGAAAAACTGTACTTTAGATGATTGTTTATTATTATATGCAAATATCCATTAGGATACCACGAATTTTGGTTTTCATTTGTTCGTTTTGATGTTTTCTTGTTTTAATTCAAGCCGAATATTTGGTGACATTAAAATTGATGCGATGATAAAATTTTAATAAAAAAATTGAAAGGTTTATGATATTGTTCGGTATTAACCTTGTTAAAAAACAAGCTTTCATAACTTGTATAAAACTTACGAAAAGACGTAGTCACGGTCATTTTATTAGAACGAATAATGGGTTCTAAAAATAATTTGGTAATTACACGGCGATGGAACATAATTATTCATTAACTGAAAGACTTCGGGATATTGTAATACACACGAACCCACGCGAAATTTCGTCCGGAGATTGCGGTTGAACTTTGTTAGTTGTTCCTATCGCACATTGACAAATGTGTGTCTCGAAATTAGGAGAATAAGGAAATTGGCTTCTCAAGATGGCTCTAATTGCCCTCCAACTTTTTTTTTAAAACTTTTCTCTTTTTTCTAAACACTTTTATGTCACGTTCTTCAACTTTTTTATACGACCTCACTTTTTTTCATAATTACGTTGGTGCCTAACTTTTCATGTTAAAAAACCGATTGAAAAATCTCCTCTGTGGTGGTTTCGTTTATTTCTTTTTTTGTCGTTTCTTTTTGCTGCCAATGAAGGTAATTAAAATAACGTTTTATTAACTTCTTCAATGAAATAAAAAATTATGATACAAAACTTGGACGCAAGTATTTTCAAAAAAAAAAAAAAAAAAAAAAAAAAAACAGTGAAAGCTGCACGAAATTTTGGTTCACTACTTTTATGTTTGGAACGAGTTTAAAGTGTCCCGTCGATATACAAGTAATGGTGCCGTTGCATGAGTCTCAATGATTAAACGATTTCTCTCCGCTATATAAATCAACTCCGATGTAGTTATCGCAGTATTAAAGTATTAAAAATTCAAATTATAAAAAACAACTTTGTTTGAAATATTTTCTTAATGATGTATTTACGACTTTACTCGGAATATATCAGTCAATCAGGATGATAGTTTCTTTTTCATTCCTTTTTTCAAATCACTTTTTTTTAAAAAAAAAATAGCCCACAAAATATTTCATAAACAAGTTAATGTTCTGCTTCTTTTTTACTTACAAATACATCATTTGCCTGCTTTTTGTTTGTTTCGCAACTACAAAAACGTAATGATTAAAAAAAATAAATTTTAATTTATTGATTAATTTAATTTTTGATTGAAACATAAACTGTTCAAATAAAATGGTCAATTTTAGTTCCAGTCCTGAGAGGTAACTTGCTTTTGGCTGACAGTCCTGTGAAGCGACAACTCGACAAGGAACACGTGTTTCTGCGATTTGGCAAGCGGCGTTAATCACATCGTAGTGAAAGAGCAACAAGTAGTTTTTCTTCATGCGAAAAGAAGTATCACAATCAATACCATAGATTCGTATTCGAGGAGAAGAACAAGACTTTTTATTCGCTAAAAAATAATCATTTGTTCTATTCAATTGAATTACAGTTTGTACGTTATCACATTTCGATGACCTGCAACGTTTCAGTTTAAAAGCCACACAAAACAAATTATCAACCGATTACCAGTACAGCGTCAGCATTGAAAGTTGAAAAAAAAAATGGAGGAACATAAGAGGACCGTAATGAAGTATTCCAAAAATATTCCTCAGCTTTTACAACATCTGTCGTTATTAATCAAACAATCAAACTGAAATTAAGATATGGGGCTGCATTCAAAATGATCTCAAATAAAAGTTAAATACAAATTTTCGCTTAATCGCTTTCTAATGGCTGGGATCTTGCCAATGACGACGCAGACTGTACAAATAATCGGTTTCTCAACAATCCGATGACAAAATGTCACCAAACGACTGATTTATAGAAAGTCATAAAACCTTGTACTTGACGGAATCCTTCTAGTGGCATTTTTACAATCTGAAATGAGAAGAAGAATCTTAATTTATGATCTCATAATGTAAACATTTAATAATCAAAGGTTCCTACAAACATTCCCTGTTGCTGTTGACCTACTTCGTATCTCCGATTATGCGATGAGAACTTGAGGATACTTTTCCCTCTAATTTCATTTCTTTCCCAACTTCTCATATTACGAGCTTCCTTTGTAAATTTGAAGAACAAACAAAAAACCAACCCCTGACGATGTCAATCAACATTTTTTCAATTAATTTTTTTTCTGCTTTCTGCGGTTTGAATTTCAGACTGACAATAGTTTGGCTATGTTGATAATCAGATGAGATTAGAGGTTGATAAACGGTGTTGGATAGTACCGGTGCACTTAAAAATACACAGTATAACGATGATAAATTTTGATCTCAAAGCTAATCGTGTTTGGTTTGCGCATAAATTTGTAATCAGCCGAAAAAAGTAAATGCTGAATTAATGTTTGAACGTTCAGTTGTGCAGGTTATTTCAAGATAATCTTGTTATCGTGCTGTACCCACGTGAGAAAAATGTTAAAAACTCGATATCAATTTTATCTGCGTGTTGGATGAATCACATATATGTATATATACAACTATCTATTTATTTATTCATTCCTTTATTATAAATATATGTATATAAAAATGATCTGTAACAATATTTTTGTTTGATTCCAACCCTACCAAGACTCCAGCGTTACCTACGGTAATAAATAGGTTGCAGAGGGAATAAGAATTGGTATCGCAACTGACACTATCGGGTGTGTTCGAGTTGATAAAAGTAGATCTAATTGAAATTCCTCCTGGTATATTTCACTTCCTAACATACTTGCTTGTTCGAACTACGCTGCCTTAACGTATTTTCTTTATCAAATTTACAAGTGATACTTGACCTATTTGTTTGAAACGACAGAATATATTGAATCTCAAATTTGACCTTCTGCCAAGTTGTCCAATTTTTCCTACAAGTTTTGCATTAGAACTTAACAAACTTCATCTCGTCCTTTCGAACAATCATAGATTAGTTTATCATCAAATCTTGTATTCAATTCAAATCATCAATTAACTTTAACACTCAAACCCGAATTATTATAAGAAAACAAATTTGTTTCGAGTATTACATTAATTCATTGTTGCAATCAAAGATTCGATTGTTTTAGAATTTAAACAGAACACGTAAGAGAGGGAACTAATTGGCTTAATCCTGAGTTTGAACATTTGGAGCTGAACCGCAAAGAATGAAAAAGCACAGTCGCAAGGGTGTTTGACGTCACGGAGACACGCAGTTGATTTGCCATTCGACTGCCTCGAATGCACAAACAAGTGCGCAGTCGGCAATAATTGTCGCGACACATCAATCACCCCAGGACGCGTACAAGCTCAATGTTCAATTTGAACTCGCCATTTGTTCGCCTCTTAACACATTTCCAAAATAACAACTCATTTCATTTTACAACTTGATCGATCTGTCGACTATTTAACTTCTTTTTGTAAATAATATATCAGAGGAGAGATTTTCCTTACATCTGGAACGAACTTTTTATCAAGCTGTAGAAAATATAATTTACCCCTTGGACGTGGTGATCAAGAAATGTAGTACCTCAAGGCGCATTATAATTGACCCTTAAAAGAACTTTATAACATTAAACATTAACGGGAGAAACTTAAAAAAAGCTTGAGGCAGTCATAATCAGCAATGGGCAATCATATAAAAATTACAAAGAACAATCAAAACTTAATTATGGGGAAATATGTGTAAATTATTCAGTATTATGTTAAATATTAACTGAATATCATGCAAATTAACGCCTTCCACGCAATTTTTAGAATTATATTTAATGAATTAGAAAAATAGTGTAATTGAATAATTTTTCCAACTTAAATATTTCAGTCAATAATCTTTACAATATTGAAAAGAAAAACAAGTTCCTGCTTACGTGACATTTGGAAATTCTCCATCCTGAATTACGTTGGTGGAAATTATGAACATTTTACAATAATTGATTGCAATATAAATTTACAATGAAGATAAGATAACATATTTTTTATATAGTCGCAAATTTAATTTTTAATGCACAGTTATCGTAACACTAATTTTATAGTAAAAATATTGTTTTGAAAATGATTAAGTCAAAAGCAGTCTTTCGACTTTGTATTTATTTTTTGTTCACTTTTTTAAGTGAAAAGTTTTTAATGCTAATTTAATTTTCTTTGAATCTACTCAAATTCTAATTATCTTTTTTTTTTTTTAATGAAATATTCCACTATGAAAAGTTTTATCGTATTTGAAACTAACGAACTGGTTAACTTATTTTGTCCAGTTCAAAAAAAAAAACAACACATTCGAAGTTCTTACAAGAATTTACATATATTTCTTCTTGCAAAATTTAGACTGCTTCTAAAAACCCAAGCAGTTGGTTATCTTGTAAAAATCGACATTTTGCTGTGTTTTCTCGTTTCAAAAACCATTTTTTTGCTATGATCATGTGTTAAAATGTTTGTTCAAATTGATTTTCCATGAAGATAAGACTACCGCCACATATACCTGATCATAGAAGGACTTTAAGACTTTGGCCCAACGTCAAATTATTACTATAATGATTATTTTTTAATAATGATTAAATAAAATTAATTTTTTAATACTCGCACTTGTTATGTCTACTTAAATTATTTTAATTTAATGAAATTAATCTGTTGATTAATTTCATATTATGACTGTAATAATAGAATCATTGATTCGATATATAAATTAAAATCGTGAACCTCGTTTACATTAAACACGTTTAAAATTTGCCTTTCATAAGTTACCGGATTTATATTTCATCTAAATATGAGTTTAACGAATATTCCTTTGTTGATTTTCATTTTCACTCTGGGCCTGAATATTTTCCCAAGTAAGTACTTTATATCAATGTCAGTGAAAATGTTTGTTCTTCCAATTTGTGTTTATACAATTTCAAACAATTAAAATACTCTATACTGTTATCTAGACTGATATCAGTAAAAAATATGTTATGAAAAATGATGAAACTGCGATTTACAATGAAATGAAATTTATTTTCAGTCAACTCTAAATGCTTCATCGACATAAAAAATGATCTCAACAATTACGCTCCGATTCTTTACAATGAAACAAAGTTTATCCATCCAAAAGACAATTCGTCGATTCTTACCTTCCAAAAGAAGCAATCTTTTTCAATATCTTGCCCCGGGAAAGATAACAGCCTTGTGGTTAAAAATGTTGTCCTTAGCACTACCTCCTTAAACGTCACATGTGAAGACAATGATCTCTACAGTATTGTCGATCCTGTAAAAATAAGCAAAATGTTCATTTTCAAAAATGTACGCTGTCAGAAGTATCCAAAATCTGAATTACGCAGCTCTGCGAACTCTCAGAAGCCAGAATTTTCTTTTTGCAAGAAAAATTCGTATCAACATTTCGTCGGCGGTTATGCTGTGAACAACATAACATTTGTGGAAGTTTTGGATATCTGTTACGATCAGAAAGAGATCAAACCAATCATCTCGTTTGCAAAAATTGTACCAGGTATAAGTTATAAGCAGATCTGGAAAAGAAACAGTTTTAGCTTTTCCAACGTCGAGACACATCAAGACATTAATTCAGCGTATCTAATAAAATCGCAGCTTGCTCATTTCAAACAGATGTTTGGAGATGATCAACAGTATATAACAAGTAGGTATTTTTAGATCTTTCAAATTTATAGATTTCTAGATGGAAGTTTTGCTTAAAAACTGAAACAAATGATCTTGTTAAAATATTTGCAGCAAGACAAAATTTGGAAAGAGGTCACTTGGTGCCAAAAGCGGACTTTCTGTATGTGAATCAACAGGCAGCTACAAATTACTTTGCTAACGTAGTTCCAATGTGGAAATCGATCAACAGGGGACACTGGAAAGAAATTGAATCATCGGTCCGAAAATTTGCAGCGATCAACGGTACAGAAATCTATACCTGGACTGGAACATTCGGGATCCTTGAGCTTCAGAACAAAACGAAACAATCTGTCCAAGTATTTCTGCACAATTTGAACTCGACTGCCAACAAACATATCTACCTTCAAGTACCAAAATTTCTCTTCAAGTTGGTTCACGAACCAAAAAGCGGACTTTCGGTCATCTTCGTGACCATAAATAACCCCTTTTGGCAACTAAATAAAACTGATATTATTTGCAAAGACATTCTTAGTCAGTTATCGTGGGTGAATATAAAAACCCAAACGAATTTTACGTTAGGTTACACGTACGCTTGTGAGTACAACGAGTTCAAAGAAAAGTTCAAATTTCTTCCAGAACTGAAGCTAATGAAAAAATTGCAACTTTTTTACACAGGGAACATTTTTAAATCTTTTTCAAGATTCAATTTGTAACTACAGTGTAGTGTAGTGTCTCTCAGATATGCGTTTTTTGACGCACGCGATAAAGGTGTAATTAGATACTTAATGAATGTGAAATCATTTTCGTCTGTATGCTAACGAATCATTGTTTTCCCCAAGACCAGTTGCGTACGAAGTGCGGCCACCGCGAGGTCATCGCTTTGTTAATATATATAAGTCTTAATCTCGCAAATTAAAAATCCAACACGATTTTTTGATAAGATAATTATAGTAAAGTTTTATTGTACCGCTTGTTTTAATTATGCTGTTTTAATTATTATAATTATACTTGCAGTCATTATTGAAACTGCAATATAAAGAAAACAGAATTAAAAACAAAATAATTACTTGTCAAATATGAATTAAAATAGACTGAAATTAAAACATTAAATTGACATTTTTTTTATTTTTCTCTACTTAACGACCCAATGTAAAAGTATTTCAAGCGTTCAATAAATATTTGTTGAAAATAAACAGTTCTTTTATCTTAAAAAAGGGAATTTAAGCCCCGTTAAAAAGTATTTATGAAGATGAATAAGTGAGTTTTAATAGCCATCCATCATCTTTGAGTTACTGCAACAACTGCTAGAATTTATATTCCATAACTTATAAACTTACGACTAGCAGGGAAATATGTTTTATGTCAATTTACTCAAAGAATGAATGCCACTTTAATCGTTACAATCATGGAAGTTGTGTCTGCACAGTTCAGTGCTTAGATTAAAATTACATAATGTACGAATGTAAATGGACCATCTGATTCCAGAAAACAGAAAACTTGTTTTTACTGATTTGCATACAGAAGAGGCTCCAAATGAAATTGATTTTCAGGCAAATACTACTTTTTTCTTCAATGCATACAAATGTACAAAAATTTTATTCGCACTTTTTCTCCACTCCAAAAAATATTTGCATTTTCCTTCGGCAAAAGAAAAATCTGTAAATTTTTCATTTGCAAACAAAAAATGATCAAAAGTGTTAATCATTTTTGTTGAATATTGCAAAACGTGACTCACGTTCAAAGTTCATTCGATGAACCACAAGAAAATTAATTTTTTTCTAAATGAATTCTTGAATGAATCATCGGGTTTCAAACAAATGACTAATAATCACAACGAAAATTTTCAGTAAAAAAAAAGATTTTTTAACAGTTTCTACAAAAATTTAAAATAATTCAATAAAAAGTGTGTCACGTTTGTAATCGCCGATCCAAAATAGAAAAGAATAACATAATCGAAAAGTTTATTGATAATTTTATTATCAGAATACTTATATCACAAGCGCAGTAAAATATATACATGTTATGTTTATGGAGGGGCGGAGTGCGGGGGTTGGGGTCAGCAATTCGAAGCGATTTGTTGACGATCGTTTCCGAAATAGGAGACTGAGACGACATCACCCCCGACGTTTATTAAGCACTGTCCCTGCAATGATGACAAATTACAAATTATTATGCCATTAATTTAAATTGAACCAGAAAAATATGAATCATAATAAAATGCAATAATCATAATGAATTAATAAGCAACGAAATAATTTCATTTACTTTCAATCAATTAATCTTCATACAATTTACTTCGATGAAAATCAATATAACCCAATTCACCTTTTTCAAACATTCAAACAAAATAACAGATTTCACTTTTCGGATGGAAAAACAATTATTATTCGTATTTTTTTTCAATTGCACATTTTTTACTTCACTCTGTAGCGTTATCGCTTTGATAAGAATAAGAAGCAAAATATTTTGTTTAGAACATGTATGAATATGCGAAATAATAGAAACCGCGATAATTATGCTAATTGTTACCTGATTCTTATGAGGACTATGAAGTAAGACACACTGCGTCATAAAAAATGAAACCATTGCATTTCCTCCCAGAGCTGTAACATGGGCCCGGACGATTGCTAAGATTTCTGTCATAAAACTGTGGGTAAATCCACTCAGTCCTCCGCCCTAAAATACACAAAAAGACAAACATAAAATTAAGTTATTACAAGAATTAGAAGAATTAAAAATGAATATTAATTTTCTAATAATTCTATGATAATCACTTCTCTTATTGACGTGCTTTCTCGAATGAAAAAAAAGTTGAGATTGCCCAAATATCTTTCTATCCGGCCGCTTGGCAGGTAGGATAGCGGCGTTATATCTACTCCGTATCTCTCTTTTATTGGCACCTAAAATTATAATATGAAAACATTTAATTAAAAATAACTTTGTTCAATTCTGTTTCTACATTTAAGATTTTCAATTTTGCTATTATTTTTTTATATAGTTAAGATGTAAAAAATGCCCTTATCGTTTTTTATAAATTTAATTACATATTTTGGCCGAGAAAACAAATGCGTCTTCATCCTTAGAGGCGATTTAGGTCGGGTTTTATGCAAAAGCGTTGCAACCAAAGAGGAAGTGTTTGATGAGTTTGAAATCCCATCTAGCATACTATCTTCCGGATCTTCTTCCAGGTTGAATATCATCTCGCTATCATCTGAAAATGTCACATGAAATAATATCACACCAAAAAGTATGTTCTAAAAATGACTAATCACGTTCTTTAACTTTTACACTCTATGTTATATTTTATATAAATTATTCCATTGTATACAACTCAGTTTACCAGATCTTTTGTTCGATTCCTTCCCAACGGTTATGAGGGTACTTTTTTCAGCCACTTGATCTAATTTAGTGGGTTCTCCCAGGCCCAAAGCCATACCTATCACTGAAAGCTGCATATCATCCTGGTCTGGAAGTGCAACTTTAAAATGAAGACCGCACAATGCGCAGGGAATCATTCTCCGAAGTTTGAAATATACAGTCTGAAAAAGAAAATAGAAAAAAAACATTGTCTTTCCATAGTACTATTAAAAATTAAAACTGTCAACCGTTCAGAAATAAAATTGATGACAGTTCTCTGACCTGCAAAACTGAATCAAAATATTTTGAAGGTCCTGTGATCAACGGCCCAATGCTACTAGGATGAACAGGGACTTTCGTCCTAGAAACCTGCGTGAACATCTGCAGATTTCTTACAATTTCCAATTCCTCTAATCCAGGAATCGTTTGAGTGTTGACGACATGAAAGCCGTCAGGGGGCCTGTCATCTATCAGCATGTGTATCCTCTCCATATCCTCAACATCGTCAACTTCAAGAATGCACACATCTTTCGAACCAAAGGCCACGTCCAGTTCCGGAAGGTCTTCTTCTGAATCTTCTGTATCTGATGATTTAGTGTTGTCTGTATCCTATAAAAAAATTTGTTTAACAACCAGTGAACGAAGAGACATTTTTAATTCATTAACTTTTACGATTTCATTTTACCAAGCTAAGAGATTTGAGTTGATAATATTCCCGGTTCTTCATGGCAGTTTCTGCTAGACATCTCCTGAGTTCGATTAATTTTTCCTCGTCGTGCCAAGAATTGCCCGAAGCTATATGCGGTACAGAAGGTTCAGGAAGGGCGGTGACATATACTGCAGTTCCTACAGCCATGGCTACCATCAGTTTCTCTCCAATTGACACCTGAGTTTTCAAACCGAAGATGGCATTCATCCCCTTAACCCTCAGCTTATTGTACAGCATGCTATGAAGTTCGTACTCCAAAAAAGGCAGGAGGTCAGAGATCTCCTTCGCGTTCAGCTCCCCCCGCAAGTCCTTTTTATTTTTGCACACCGTTGCCTGGATGAAGCTTCCTCTGCCAGTGACAGGAACATTTTCTGGCATCTCCGTGGTGGCGAACAACACGTCGGCGACTTTTGCCCGCCGGCAGATGGCGCACTTTGACGTGGTCATCTGAAAGGGAACGCCGTTCTCGGTGTAGGGCAGGTGGCAAACACTACAGCTTGGCAGGTTGAATGAATCCTCCCGGTCGGTCTCAGATTTCTTCCTGGCCCTCGCAGTTCGCGTCTGACCCTCCTCAAGTTTTTCGGACTTGGAGTAGGTGCGTGGGCGCTCACGGTCCGAATCCACCGACGTTCCTGTGAGACTCTGGTTAGCTCTTGAAGAGTCCTCCAGGATCAAGTTGTTCATGTTTATCACAGCTGCTGTACCCGATGCGCTCAAAACACAGATGTCGTCACTAAAAGATAAAACATTTTATAATAGTCATTCTAAATTCTTAAACTTTAGTCTTCTTCTGAACAAGTATTTTTGTCAGATTTTTCTGACGTAATGTGAAAATAATTAAAAATAAATAAATGCTAAACTGACTCAGTTGTTAATCTTGTAGAGACTTGTAAAGTACCAGATACTGATGTCTTCTCTATAACCAACGACAACATTGCAACCCAAAGATCTGGCATGGGACCTCACTTCCATCCTGATTTCAGTCCACCAGTAATCTCTTCCTTCTGGCTCTTCAAGACTGTTGACTCTTTCCAATAACTTTACGGATCTCGCACTTACGAATCCACCTTCAAAATTTCCACCAAATTAATTAGTGTTTCGATTTTTAATTACTATGAGGATCATTCATTTGATTTACACTTCATACCTATGTGCAAAAGAAGTCCAGGAGGGTACTGCAACATGGTCATGAAAGGATACTCCAACATTTCAATAGCTTCTTGGTGCATTGTCCTGATGATTGCTGTAGTTGGTTTGATATCTGCAGTTAAAGTTTTCACCAAAGGAGTAGTCGGTTTCAGATTTGTTGTTGATTTATCACTATTTGTCAATGAGCTACCTAAAATTATAAAAACACAATTTAATACGAATTTAATTTTCAATTTCTAATTCTCTAATACTTATCTTTCATTTTAATACTCAGATCCAAAAATAAGCAAACAAACAAAAACTATCACACGTTACAAATAGTTGTCTAGGTCTCATCTATCAATTTCAACAAATTCATTCTGTTTCAGACATTTTCAGATCTAAATTTTTTCCTTGTAGTTATAGTAAGACTAAGATACTAGGATAAGAAAAGAAAATTGTATCAAACTTTGCAGGTAGACGTACTCACCTTTGGTAGTTATACTAAGGTCCGAATCGCTGGACCTCCTGTGTATCTGGACAACAGGACCGGTTCGTACAGAGGCAGACCTTACATGCTTGCTAGCCGTGGGTGTAGCCTGCAATGGAGGTGGACTACTTCTGGCGAAATGAGCTACTTCTTCCGGTTGCCTAGGGGAAGGAGGACGGGATACACACAAGTTGTCAGTTAGATTAGTGGTATTAAGGGGCTCAGCGCACTCTACCCTATCGCTACAGGTCAAGCTACGGGGCATCTCTCGCAGCGTTAACTGCGACTCGGTCCCTTCGTTTTCCGGCTCGCTTTTCAATTTCTCCACAGCCTGCTTGGCTTCCAGTTCCCTCTCGAGTTCCTTGGGGAGATCGAAAGGCTCACTCAACATCAACCCTTCTGGACTCTTTTCAACCATCAACTTCAGGTCAATGATGTTGATCAACTCAACCATACACCTTCTCCTGTACTTCCTCTCCAATTTTTTCATTATAAGCGTTTCCTCGATCATCCCAGTCTCGCCTTTCGGAGTGTCGACCGTCAATTCGGTTGGAGGATCGATAACAATAGAGATGTTAGGAACGTTCGAAGGAACTTCCTCTTTTTCAATCACCTCCAGGTCACTTTTTGACGGTCCCTTATAAATCACCGTGTTTTTCCTCTCCACCCTCCTTGGCGACTTGGATCTCGGCGACTTCTTGCCCTGTTCAAGCTCGACCTTCAAGATTTCATTCTCCACAGTATAGCTCACAGCTGGGATGACTGAGAGAACATCGCTGGAGTTCTCTCTGAGAGTCTGAGGATCTCCTTGAATATCCACAGATGAAATAAGCTCATCAACAAAATCTGCTTGAACCAAAAGTTCCCTGCTCTCCGAGCCGTCTTTTTCTATACCTTTCACTTCTTCCTGGTACTCTCTTTCCTGGAACGAAGAGGTCTCGTCGAGGATGTTGTAGACGGCGCTACTATCAGAGGGATCGTCATCCTCTTCTTCGGTGGACGTGTCGGTCTCAGAAGACGAAATCATTGGGATGGGAACGTTCGCGTCCAACCTGTCCATCTCAATGACAGTCTCAGTGGAAGCCCCAGTAACGCTTTCCGAGTCGGCGAGGAACTTGATCGGAGAGGGGGTGGGCGTCTCCCTGTCTTCCTTTACGCTATCCAAGAGTCCGCTGTGTAGTGATTTGATCAAACTCGCGACGACAAAATCCCCAGACGCTTTCTTGTGGGTGAGCTTCTTGTGTCGTGGCGGTTTGAAAGTACTGATGGAGGACCTTGTGGAGTCGCTGTAGCCGAGGGAGCTTGTATCCAAGTCACTTTCCTCGTCCGAGCCTTTTGTTCTCTTGTAGATGACCTGGGGAAGATGTTTGATCTTTTTCTTCAAGCTGTGGGAAAAGAAACGCCGCCTCGTTGTACGGCCCTGGTCGTAATCAAAGCTGTACAGCGAGGCGTCGTCCAGGGTATAGTCGGACAACGAAGGACTCGAGTCGCCGCTTCGATTGGCTTGGCTCGAGAACGACTGCAGGGACAGCTGGCGATTAAACGGGTTAGTCGGTCTGGGCTCAGTCACTCGCACCGCGGTCTTTCGCGCGCGTCTGTTCATGTTGCGATTAAAAAACGAGAGCCGGTCACTCATCCGCGGCAGCGGCGACTGCACCGGACTTGTACGGGGCGAGCGGCTCGGACTCTCAGTGTCATTGTCCAGAAGAAGTTTGGACCGAATGTTTAGTAATAAACTCCTGAGCATGCAGGAAAAAGGGAAGGAACAGAAGAAAACGATTAGTTTTGCCGTACCTTACTCAGAGAAAATAATTTCGTTATTTAGAATTTAAAAAAAAACTATTCGGATAGATTACATAATTTTTTGTTCTTTGTCATTATAGTTTGTTTTTGTTTCTTGGTTTTATTTCACTTACTCCTCAGCAAAAAGACCATCAGTAGACAGGCCATGATCATGCAGTTTAACTAAAGTCACAGCAGTTCCGATGCCCCTTGCAACGATCCCGGACTCGCCCTCCAGGTCGAAGTTTTGTTGGTATCTATTCATAAAAAAAGAAACAAGATTTGAACAAGCATATTGTTAGTTTGAGAAGAGGTTTTTGAACAGAAGTGTTATCTACCCTACGACAGCGTTTCCCCCTAGGTCGAGAGCTTTGAGCCCAATCTTTCTCTGCACCTCGCCGCTGAGCTTAAAGAAGAGCGTTTGACGCGCTTCGTTGGAGGCGCGAGGCGTTCGGATTTTGTCGATCCATTTGTATTCCGGATCGTCGGTTACTATCAGTTCTTCCACAAATCCGTGAATTACTTGAGCGTGGTAACCGTGCGGTATATTAGGAGCTGGTGAAATTAAAGAATTTTATGATAAATTACAAAATCTATATTAAATGAAAATTTAACAAATTAAGTTTTTCAGATTATGAAACTATTTCTCGTGACTTACAGTAAAAAAATTGAACACCACAAGAAGATTGCTTGAACTTGTTGAAATCTATGAATAATTCAACTTTAACTATCAGGTTCACCTCGCCACGTATACCGTGCATTGTATCGTAAACAGGGATCCATCCCATCATTACAGATCCTGGAAAAATAAACAGAATTACTTCAAAAACTGGAAATATATTATATTTTGAATTTTACATTCAGATTTATAAAAACCTTGAGCAGGAACATTCCCCAGACTATTTTCTGTACTGTTGAGATTTTTTATTGCACAGACAGGCAACAGTAGAGGATTCAGGTTCAAATAAACTTTGCCTATTGCGTCATTAGCAGAATAAGTGTCATGGTCCATGAGACGGATTTGTAAGGGTTCATCTTGTAACTCCGCGTCATCAACCTCGAATTTATACCACTCGGAATTCCACTGAGGATTTAGAGACTTTCGACATACATCAGTTTTGTATGTTATGTTGCTGAATTTTAACTCAACATAGGCGTCGGTGGTGTCGCCTGAACGGTCCATCACTGGCAGGTTGCGACCTGCCAGAATTTTAACTTTCAATTTTCCAGGCATTTTTTCCTTTTATTTTAGCAACATTTCTGGAACAAATTAAAATACGTCATCAATGATAATTAGCCGAGGAAGTGTTTTTATGATTTTTTATGATTTTTTATTAGGTTCATTAATTAAAAGTAATGAATTGAATTGAAAAATAATTAAATTAATTTCCCAAGAAGATAAAATAATGTGATTGTGCACTTTGCCAAAATTGTCGTTTTCTCTCTCTAATTGTCTTTTCGCCAAAGTTATTTTATCAGGGCAATAAATAAAAACTTAAAAATAAATTGAAATAAAAAAATTTGAATTTGAGGTTATGTGAAAATATTTAATTAATCTATTCAAGCATAATCCCAAGTCTGTTATTGTTTATTAAAATAAATTTAAATATGAAAATAGGATGTTTTTATATGATTTTAGTTGTTTTCAATAATGAAACTGAATATTTATTTTTAACTTGTGCCAAATAAGGTTGAATCTGCGGCTTTATTTAAAAAAATCTCACCTCGTGAATTATTTGAGCAAATATTTCATAACTGGTAACAAATAAGCTCAATTATTGACCGATTTCCAGTAAAAAACAAGAACACAGATGCATCGGTGCGAGCATCATTGATCAATTCCTAAAATAATTGTTGAGGTTAGGTTTTGTCACCGAATAGTCATACTTGTTTGAAATAAAACTCACCTCATTTTTTAACATAAAAATCTATTTATTTTGAATTCTCATAGGATACCAAACTGGATGTAAATATTGATTTCAAGATCATTTTGATTTGTAGTTGCAGTCTAAAGCTTCAATCATTTTATTTCATGAAAATATTAATCATAACACCAATAAGTTGCAGTTTCATACTCGTATTTGTAAACAAACAATATTTACAAATAATTTTTGTACTAAGCACAATAATAAATATTGTGCTTCTTATCATCATCATTAAAATTATTAATGTATTAATGTAATTATTATTAAAAAACCAAAAAAAAGATTAATTCTGGTATCTCTGTCTTTTTTTCAATGCTGCATTGAACAAGGACAGACGACTTTTGACATTTCAACAATGACTCACCGACTTTTAAGGTTATGTTTCCAGTACAGTCAAGATGGTCAAAACAATTTCCGACCGTTCTTTCTAAAACATCATTTTTTCGTATTTTTATAGTTCATTTTTTTTCTAATGGCTCGAACAACCACATCGGATTCAGCTACTCAAGATTCGATTGCAAGTTACATGGACGGTGTCCAGGTCAAAATTGCTGAGGCTTATAAACCTCCGAGGAAAATAGCCCTGCCTGCCTTTTACAATAACAAACTACCCGACGTCACGAAATACGATTACGACTTCAATTATGAGATTGCTGTCCTGGAGAAGGTTAAACAACGTTTTCTAAAAAACATAAACAAACATTTTTTTGGTTGTAAACTTTTTTTTCTGGTTCAAAACCTTTTTGTTTTATTTGTTATTTTTTTATTGTTTCTTTGCTGAATTTTTTAACGATAATTGTAACCATTGATTCATTAACTAATTATAATTGAATGAGATTGTTGTTTTTAGTTAAGTTTTCATTTGTTAGAAATTTTTTATTCAGATTTCAGAATGGAGAAAAGTAAGATCAACGATAAGAAAAAGTAAGAAAGAACTTGAAGAAGAGAATCAAAAAGAAGAAGAAAAAGAGGAAGAAGGAAATCCCGAACCGCCAAAAACAGTAATAAATCAAGAGGAGATTAGAAATTCTGATATGACGACAATTCTCACTCCCCAGCCTTTGTCTCCGCTGTCTAGTCAGATTGAGGACATCAAAATTAACGGATTGGATTATTCTGATTTTGATAACGACACGAGTTCTCCTTTTGATAATATGGAACTCAAAACTATTAATGACATGGAAGAACTGGCTCAGGTTAATAAATTATTATTTATATTGAAAATCAACAACAATTATGAATTATATAACATAATTTGAACAAAAACTGTACCTCTGTTTTAGGTTTTGCAACCTGCCTCCACTTGGAATGTTTCAGTTGATCCTGTGGAACCAACAAAAACTGATAAAACGACAGAAAATAACGAGGAAAAAAATATAAATAACGAGGAAGAAATATTTAATAAAAAGAAATCTATCGAAGAGGATATGGAAAACAATCAGCACATAGTTTTCTCTATTGTTCAGGAACTGCAAAAGTTGTTGGAAAATTCTTATGTCAAGGTACTATTTTTTAAATATTGAACATTTCTTTGAATGTATGATTACATAATTGATATATTATTTTGATTTTTAGGTACCAACGCAAGATAAATATACCCCACCTATCTCACCAAAAGAGAATCCTAAAAAATGTATGGAACTGGAAAATTCGTTGTTGGATCTTTCAGAAAAAGACCAGAATTTAGCTAAGCATCTAAACGACATGGGGTTCCCACTATCAAGGTCAGCCCGAGCGATCCAAGCCCTGGGTGGTCAAGATAATAAGAAAATCGTTGAGTACCTGCTGGCGTTGCAATACTTAGAGGACGCCGGGTTTGAGGAGCAGACCGCCGCCAAGGCGCTTGTGCTAACCCAGTTCGACGAGCACAAAGCCAAAAAGTATTGCGAGAACTTGGTCATGCTAAAAAATTTTGGATTCTCTGAAGACAAAGCTTCTGAGGCTCTCATCAAGTGTGACGTTGATCGTGATAAGGCTTTAGATTTGTTGATCACTTAAATTCCATGACATTTTTTTAATATTATAAGTTGAGATTAAGATGTTGCGATTAAAAATATTTTATAAACAAAGTGTTTTTTTAGTTATTTAATACTGATTATTTTAAAGAACAGTTGTATATTTTATAAATGTTTCATAAAATCTTTTATACTAATTTAATTTATCTTATCATTAATTTATTCTACTTTTTAATGGTTGTTTAAAAAAAGAGGTTACCAATGAAATTTCAATTTTGTTGAAACAAAAATTGTTTATTCGAAATTTCACTGACTAGTTTTTTTATAGTTATAAGTTTTTCTGAAAGGTTTCTTTTATCAAACTTGATGCCAAAGTTGGAATTATTGAATTAGTTTATGAATTTACATCTAGTTTTTCAAAATTACATTTTTTTTATTTGAAATTTATTGTTGTGAAGTAACCCAGGGCGGTGTCATCGGTTGTGGATTTTGAAGGTAACTCATAACGACGGCAGAAATTGAGAGCATAAAACTACTGAGGATTTGTTTGTTGTCGTCACCAATCCTGGAGTTGGCAAAACTTATGCAGGAACAATAGAGGGCGACCCAGGCGCACCACTTTAGCCTCATCATCAACCCGCACATACTGAAAATCATCCCTAGGATGTTCATGTAGTCTGGTGTTAAATCATCCCCTGGTTGAACCTGAGAATTCGTCACGTTCGGCTTAAACCGAATCTCTTTTTCTGGTCGACGTGGATCTGACGAGGAATTCATTTTCTAACCTAAAAATGTAAACAATCAAATATGTCAATGAAACAGAAAAAAAAAATAAACATTTTTGAAATTAAGAAACATTTGAAAAAAATTTTATAATAAAAATGTCATGTTGACTTACTTTTTTGAGGTTAGAATTTCAAAAACCAATAAAAAGTTGGAAACTTATTTTCAACTGTCAAATTTTTTGATTTCTTTTTCGATTTTGTTTTTTACAAGTTTCTAAATTGATGACACAATTTTGAGGTTAGGTAAGGAAGTAAACATTTGCTACGTCATTTGAAAACTAATAACTACCTAACTTTACCGACCGGATGAAATTGAGGAACACGCGAAATAGAAAAAACAAAATGGCGACAAACTTTGGCTTTAGTAGTTTTTGTCGTGCAGTTTCCTACAATTGCCCCAACAGTTTTCGTTAATAGCTAGCAGCTTCACGACAACATGTCCCTGGAAGACGACGTTAACTTTTTATATAAAACCATGAGTAAGTTTGTTTACGCTTTTTTCTACTCTACAAACTTATTTCAAATTCCAACTTTTGTTTCCTCTAGATTTTGAGGTTAGATTTCAAAAATTGTAAACACTACAATTGTCCAAACTTTTTGTTTCATTTTTGTATTCTTTTTTATATTTTGTTTGTTTATTTACGACTGAAATTTGTTGTCTGCTTTAGAGGTTATGTTTGTGAATAAACACTGAAACAATTATTTCATTTTTTAAACTTGTTCATTATTTGTTTTAAGTTTTTAATTGTTTTTATCTTTTACATTCAAGCTATTCGTATATAATGGTTTTATTTTCATTTCATTTTTAATGTTAATTTGGTCTTTAACATGTTTTAAGAAATTTTCTATCGAATGTTTTTTATTTTAACGTGATAAAAATAATGTTTGCAGTTGAACGAGATCCTAAAAAAAGGCGAGTCAAACCGATAGAACCAATGTTGGATTTTGACGTTGGAGAGAGTTCGGATGACAGTGACTTTCGGATTGAAGATCATTGCGAGGAGTCCGATGACGATTCAGCAGATTCACATGATAAAGGTACTAATAATTCTACTTTGTTTTTCTCCCATTTCATTCACTCCATTTCAAATGAACGAACATTTTCTATTTTAGAAGAAGAAGGAGAAGAAGATGATTCAGACTCGGATGACTGTCTCGAAGATCCACTTCTAGGCGGAAAACAAAATGCTGGGATGACAATAAATGATGTGATTGAAAAGGCTCGTCAACAAGCGAGCAAGGGCATCGCCCTAGATGAGAAATTGAATAAGATGATGATCTGCTGTGGTTGTCTAGGGGACAGGAGTGATGACGTCAATGAAATCGTTGAGTGCGATGGATGCGGAGTCACTGTTCATGAAGGTTCTACTATCTCACTCTAACTTTATTTTCATTGCAACTTCAAAGTGAACATCAATGATTAATGTCATCTTTTATTTTTAATTTTTGTTATTATTCGTAGGCTGTTACGGAGTTTCCGACGTGGACAGTTTTTCAAGCACAGATTCACTTAGCCAGTCGGCTCCTTGGTTCTGCGAAGCCTGTAGTGCAGGAATCGAAGACCCTTCCTGTGAGTTGTGTCCAAATAAAGGAGGCATTTTCAAAGAAACAGACGTAGGAAAGTGGGTCCACCTTGTTTGTGCTCTTTATGTTCCGGGAGTTGCTTTTGGAGAGGTGAAACTGAGAGAGATGAATCTGATTAAGAAAAATTTAACTGAACAAATCATTTAATTCAGAACAAAAAATTTTTTCACTTTTGTAGGTGGACCGGTTGGCTAGTGTAACCCTTTTTGAGATGGCTTACAGCAAATGGGGGGCGAAACAGTGTTCCCTCTGTGAAGACGGTCAGTTTGCTCGAACCGGCGTTTGCATCGAATGTGACGCCGGAATGTGTCACACTTACTTCCATGTCACATGGTAAATCTAATTATAAATGCGGCTTGAAACCGTGATAAATATAGATAAATAAATTAGATAACGAATACATAAATTCATAAATTGATAAATTAATCGATCATGAATTGAAATAAATTTTGATTTTCAGTGCTCAAAGAGAAGGTCTTTTGTCAGAAGCTCATAGCGAAGAGGTAGATCAGGCCGATCCTTTTTATGCTCATTGCAAATTACATTCCGACAAAACTCTCGTTCGAAGACGTCGACGAAATTGGCTCGCCTTGCAGATGAGGATGCAGTATAGACAGCAGCTGTTAAGAGAACCAAACCATCTCGATACTGAGGAACAAAAGAGAATCCAACGGAAACTCGCCAAACATCGTCACAAATATCTCGCTCACAAAGCTACCAGATCGTTACCTTGGGGTAAACAAACAAATAAAATATTAAAATATTTATTTAAAAAACCCTTTGTCAATTGATGAGAAACTGATAATTTTATAATTTGTTTCTGAAAAATACTCGCCATCCTCAATATAAACTGAAAATAACATTAATAGTTGAGAAATTTAGTTAATTAAATAATTTTATATCCTCTTTTAGTTCCAACTCAAAAAATGCCAAGACTTTTAACAACATCGGCATCAGCCCGTCGTCAACTGGCTAGAAAGGCCGAATTGATGGGCGTAGACACGTATGCCCTAGAAGCTCAGGAAGCTCAGTTGGTTTCCCTTGTGGACGTGAGAAAAAAATGGCACATCCCTCCAGCGTTCAGTGTTGAGTTCATCGGTTACTACTTGGACCGAAACTTACGAGTTTCTACACTCAAGCGCAAGCTCCAAGAACTTTTGGATGTTAACTCCCAGTTGCTCAATGAACAGCAAGCATTAGACAAAAAGTATGATGAAGCGATGAAGCTCAATGAAGAACAGACCAAGGGCTGCAAAAGCAAGGTCGAGTTGTACCATAGAGTTCTGAGACTCATCGGATACAACAAGCCCTTTCCACCTCTTACGGAGGTTTACAAACCGAGAATTTCCACTCCATTAGGTAATGAAAATTGAAATGATGAAATTAGAACTTGTAACGTGATATTTTTTTAATTAATTAATTTAAAATGTATTTATTGATTTTAAGGAAGTGGATTAGGTGTTCCAACAGCGGCAGCTTTGAAAATGGGTGTAGGATTTCCTTTGAACGTTGGTAAGGGAGAAAGTGAAAGGGAAGGCAAGGTCCTAAGCCACCAGGCAGATCAGATTCATAAAAGCGAATTAACGTTGAGACACCAGTGCGGGATCTGTCGAAGATCAACGAACCAACACCTTTTGGCAAAATGTGATACTTGTCAGTTGCATTACCACCTCTCCTGTTTGACTCCTCCTTTATCTCGGATGCCTAAAAAAACCAAACTCATGGGATGGTACGAAATTGCATTTTAATTTGTTAAAAATTTATTTATGTCTTCTTTTTCATTTGTACGTTTCTTTTTTCTTTCAGGCAATGTTCCGAATGCGACAAAGAATCGTCAGGTTCGGATTTTGATCGTGTAGACACTTCAGCCCCGAGAAAATTGCGTCACTGCAAGGACGATTCCTTCGTCTCAATCTCGTCCCAGGAATCATATTCTCCAAATGTTTCCAAAATCGAATCAAAGTCCAGTGAAACGACTTCCATTACTCTTACTACTCCTAAGGTTGATATTTTTGTAAATAGATTATGAAAGATTGATTTCATTCTTTCTTTTTTTTGTGAGTTCTAATCTTATATTTTATGTTAATTTGTTTGTTTTAGTTGACTATTAAGCCAGTAGTGGAAAAAGAGGAGATTCTTGAGAATAATTTTAACGAGGCTGTTAGTGTTCCTCTGCCTCCTAGAGAGGGGTCGCCACATTACATGATGGCCAATTCAGACGAAATTCCACCAGTCTCGCAACGTAGTGCCAAAAAACGTCGAAGGTAATTCTTGTACTATTAATTTGTGTATTTTGTATTTTTGAATTTTTGATTTTAATTTTAATTTTAAATGTTTTATTTAGAGAAAAACATAAGAGATACACCCCAGATCCAATCACAGGAGTGAAACAAAGGAAACGAAAACACAAACGCAAATGTCTCGATGTGGAAAGTTCAGACGGCCAACCGGAAATTCACAGACGAATCACAATCAAAGTATGATTGTTTTTAATTGAAAAATAAAAGAAATTGGTGCATGGAAATTGACACGATAAGATTTTTGCTATCTTGTTTTTTTTAGATCAAGCCAATCCCTCGACCTGAGGGAGAAGTTGCATCCGGATCGAGTCCGCAGATGTTCATCGCTACTTCTACCAGTTTAGAGATTCCTGTAACTCGTGAGGTAATTCCCGAGGTTTTGCCTCCACCACCACTATCGCCACAGCCAAAGGTCACGGTTAATAGAAAGTCAAAGGAAGCGGACCTGTTGACACATTGCACTGTTTGCAGTCTGCCAGGAACTAATCAAAATCTCGTCATGTATGAACAATTTGTCTGTTTTAAAATTTAAATCAATCGAATGTTGTATTTTAATTTACATCATGGATCAATCATTTTTAATTTGTTTTGTTTCTTTCTTTAATATAAATAATTTATTCGTTATTCGATTGATTTATTTTAACTTTTGGTATTTCATGATTAATTTTAATATCCAAATTATATTTTTGTTTCCAGGTGCGACGAGTGTAAAAAATGTTACCACTTCTCCTGCCTTGATCCTCCGGTCAAAAAATCACCAAAACGTCGTGGATATTCTTGGCACTGCGCCGATTGTGACCCGAGTGTAAGTTTCTTACACTATTAATTATCTCCATTTCCGGAAAACAAAAAAGAAAAAAATATATAATCAATAATTTTGTTTCAGGTTTCAGAGTCTGAGAATTGATTACCAAGTGAGAATGAAAAGTCGTATAAATTCATTTTATAAGTATTGAGTAATAAACAATTATGAAAAGGTAACAAAGTTATTTCACAATCTAAAAAAAGGGTTTTAGTTTGTTTACAAATTTTTTTTTATTAACTTTTTTGTTAATTTTTAACTGTGTGATTTTAATCGATAAAAAAATTGAATTTCAAAAAGTGATTAAAGAATTGTTTGTTAGGACACCAAAATTGAACATTATTCTGCCGGTCGCACCAACTACATCACATTTAATTTTATACACACACATGCTCCCCAAATAGCCAAAGTAAAAGGTTATCGTTGGCTAAATTTAAAGTTCATTCAAGGGGTGCAGGGTCGACTCCTTTAATTCCACAAATTCCTATTTTAGGACTCGATTTTGAGTTATCACTGTCCTCCCCCCTTCAACGTCTTTTTTTCCCAAAAACTTCGATCAAAATTTCACGTTTTTTTTTTTTTTTTTTTTTTTTTTTTTTTTTTTTTTTTTTTTTTTTTTTTTTTTTTTTTTTTTTTTTTTTTTTTTTTTTTTTTTTTTTTTTCTGGATTGCTTATTGAAAAATTGTTTCACTGTTTATTTTGTGATAACAATTTTAATGTTTAGATTGAGTTTGCCTGATTGATGGCTTTTGGGCGTCTAAAAGGCGCCAACCGTCTAATGAAAAGTTAAATGAGATTGATTTCAGCTGTTACACACGATTTTTATTGTTTCAACTTTTGTTTTTCAAACAGTCTCCACTTCGAAAAATCGTAGCCTAAAAATAACCGAGAAATAATCTTTCATACAAACAATTACAAAAAAAGAATAAGAAAAAAAATGGTTAATCAAAAAATTTGATGAAAAAAAAAGTTGAAAATTCATCTGGATTTTTACATTTCGTTTAACTGAATCGGTTTTGAATCGGGATGTAAAACTTTATTAGCGCTAAAGCGAAGTATGGCAATCATATAATTGTACTAATTATTGCGAATTGAAATAGATTGGCAATTTATACCCATTTTCGTATCTCCGTTGGAAATTTACAAAAATTGAAATTTATCATAGAAATCATGCCTTTTTCATCCTATCAAAATTGTTGACAACATTTTTCGTTACAAATATAATAAATTAATAATAACCAAATAAAAAAAATTACTGCCTAAAAATCAGCAAACACTGTTTGAAGTAAACAATTATACAATTGATTTCATGCTACCAATTTTATGTATTAACAAATTATTGTTTACTTCTTGCTTACGTTGTACATTGTTTAATAAAATATGAAATGGAACAAGATTGTATTAAACTTATATAAAAAAGTAAAAAATATTTTAAAAAGTGTCATTTTTTGTTAAACAAATTATAATGATAAAGAAACAAAAATTAAGATGACAGTTTGAAGGATTTTCGATTGTTTACAAAAGTGTGCATTAATTGAGATGAATGTAGAGTTGAGTACATATATACATATATATATACATATATATACATATATATATACATATATATATATATATATACATATATATATACATATATATACATTACATATATATACATATATATATATATAGATATATATATATATATATATATATATATATATATATATACAGAAAGCCCTCCCAGCTACGCGGCGCCGCTTCGTCGTGGCACTACAAGTAAGTCTCATGCTGCGGGTCGCGGCTTAATGTTGTGTTTGTGGCGCCAAGAGGAAGGCCGGTTTCAATCATTTCAATATCTCCAATCGAAATTTGTGAATGTTTCCAGTTTTTTTCATCTCGCGACCGTTCATCATCGCCTGTTTTCTCGGATTATGACTGATCAGTGATACTGTACTGTGTGTGACTTAATTTTAAGTTCAATTTTTTTTATTTAGTGGAAATTCAAAAAAAAAAACTGGATTTTGGATTGCTGTAAAAGTGCTTATGGCTTTTGGCCCTTCGATACGTGCGGCACATAGAGTTTTCCGTTCGTATACAATCTTTTATTTATAATAAAAAATGAATAAAACAATTTGTTCCACCTTTTTTCATGCGTATCAAAACTGAGAAGAAGAAAAGTAACAATTTGATTTTTGCTTCCCCTCGTTTTCATTATGGAAATTGTTGATATTGTTTGTTTACTTTTGAAAAACAAGAAAGTTTGTTCTAAAGAAGATTGTTTTGGTAAGTTTTTCGTTTGTTTTTTATTACATATAAAACTAGATAAAAAAACTAACATATTTTGGTTATGGAAGTTGTAAATATTGTTCATTTACTTTTTAAAAACGACAAGTTTTTCAGTGACGAATTTTGAATTGTTTTGGTGATTGTTTAATTAGTTTTTTATTTAAAAAAGCCTCGAAAACGAATAAACAAAAATGAAACTTTGTTCCACGTTGTTTTGACTTAAAAATAATGAGAATTTAAATGTTTATTCACTTCTGGAGAGAAAAGTTTTTAAATTGTTGTTGTTTTTTTGTTTCAAGTTTTTAAAAAATATTGTTAAAGGTTTAATATTTTGTGACTTTCCATAATTTTCTTATAGAGATGAAGAAATGATTGTCGTTAAGGGTTAAATGATCGGTGACCTCTTATTAAACTTGACTGCACCGTGTTTTGAATTTTAAGAAACGATTTTAAATTCATCAATCAATTAATCAATTTAAAACAATTTAATTTGCATTCCTTGTTTTCTACACTTTTTTACACTTAGGTTGAAATTCCAATTTTTGTTTATACATCTTTGGTTTGTTTACAACATCAACAACAGAAAAATAATAATTAAAAAAATAAATAAAATGAATAAACAAATGATTATATTTGTTAGTTTTCTTTTTTAATGAATCAATATTTTCTTGTTTAATCGATAAAAAAGAGATGACTCGATTATTTTCAACCCGTATGTAATTGGATGAAATTTAATTTTTCGAAAATCAATTCCGATTGAAAGGGATTTATTTTAATTGAGCACTTTATGACGACGTACTTTTTTTTATTATTCTTTCACACGAATATGATACATAGGATGCCTCATGTCATTGTTTGATTCATTCATTGATTTTTGTTTTTCCATTCCGATCATGATAAAAACAATCTCTTTTAATTCACACAATTTTGCTGATTCAATGAAAATCATCTTTCATGTCTAACACTCAACATAATTACATTACAAAGATAAGCTTTCAACTTTTTTTTTCATTGAAAATTTGTTCTTTTCTCATCCTTCCATCTTTCAAACATTTGTCAGAAATAAACATTAAACATTTTTTTATTTTAAATTGTTGTTTTTTTCCAAAATTTTTCAAAATTATTCAACTTTGTTTATTAATTTGTAAGTTTGGATTATTTTTTCTTACAATTTTCTGATTTTCAATTAATTTTTCTAGTTTCATTGAAAAAGAAAAATAAAAAAAAAAGATCATTCAATTACTCTAAATTCGCTATTGTGATGTCAAGTTTTGATTTCAAATGACATTTATTATTTGAGTTCAAATGTCAATTATTATAACGTTCGAGACACATCTGATGATTTATTAAAACAACTATATTGATTTCCCGGTGCAAATTTGCATGAATTAAATGAATTTATCTGGCTCGAAATTTCAAAAAACAATTTTCTCGCTATCAACAATGTTTTTTTTTCTTGTTGCTTTTTTTTCTTGATTTTTTTTCTTTTCATTTAAAAAAAAAAGAGACAGTTTTGATTGATCATTCGCGCAGTGATTTATTTTATACTTTGTTAAAAATATTTTGAGATGTCGGGATTAAAAACAGAAACATTGTGACAGGCATAAACAATAGTTCGTGGCTCTGGTTTAAATCATTCGAACGATATTTAGATAGTTGGAACTGGTATATTTAACGTTTTGAAACTAATCAAAAACGCATTTAACTGTCAGAGTCAAATTAGTTTATTTTTATCGGCCCGAAGGCTTCGAAGTGAACAAAAAATTATCCTGCTCCAAAAATGTGAACCAAAAAAATGTATAAACAAAAAAAAATTGGAACAAACGGAAGAACAAAACGAAAAAATTGTTTGACAGTTCAAAATGGAAATATTGCAAACGAAAAAAATTAAATTCGGGTGGAGGTTATGATTTATTTTTAATAACAAATTTAAATCACAGTGGGGACGTTGATGGAACATTGGAAACAGGTGATAAGAATGATGAGAATAAGCGTGATGATGTTCTTTTTACCTCACAGCAAAAAATAATAAAACTGACTTGTCTCGACCGTATATAACTTTAGCTGGAATGTCTCTCGAATGTGATAAATATGTGGTTAAAAATAACGTCGCACCAAATTTTTGTCATACCTTTCCAAATTCCAACCAACAATATCAATTCTAAGTGAGCTTTTCACTTAGAATCTGATCTAATCCTTGAAAAAATCTTCAATGTTTACAAAACCTTCATTTATAACAAGAAACAACAAATTTAATAGAACAGTCAAGTTAATACAAATTATAAATTGGCTTTTTTATTTTTAAACTTTGGTAAAAGTTTATTTCATAAAAAATATTTAAACAAGGTTTTTTCCCATTTTGATACATAAAAAAACAAACCAAAACAAAACAGGTTTTCAAAAGAAAAAATCAAAATGGAGACCATTTGTTTTGTTTATAGAAAAAACAAACTTGTTTCGTGAAATAAAAACATGAAGGAAGGCTTGTTTTGTTTATAAACAAATTACTTCAAAGACGAAAATAAATGACATTTGTTTACATATAAAAAAAAACAAAACAAAGTCAAACAAATCAAAAGAGCAAAATGTGAATGTTGTTTTTATAGAACTCTAGTGGCCAAATAAAATTCGAATGTTGGTAAACAACTGAAGGACAATGTCGGGCCTGCTATACACGCTGCTGGGTCTAGCGGCGAGTTCGAATCTTCACTGCGCGGTTCGGCGGGAAATCAGCCCGTGCACGTGCCGGCAGCAGGAATTCCCCATCTCGATCCCGGCAACGATCATCAATACGGAAAATGGAAACGGAGGCACCCACACTTACAATGAAAAAATCGAGGTGGTTTGCGAGCGCATGACGTCATTCAACCAGATAGCCGAGGCATTGAGTGGGAAGTTTACCGTCGAGCAACAGATCACCCTGAGAGTCTCGCACTCTCAGGTCCGAGATATCTCCAAAAATGGCTTCAAGAACTTTCGCATGACTATAACGAGACTTGAGCTCACCAACGATCACCTCAAGTAACGCCAAATTCCTCCTCCCCTTCCACCAAATTCATCGTCATCCTCAAAGTTTTATTAATTTGATTTGGGGGTTACCTTTTAGTTACATAGATGGCGACGCCTTTGTTGGGTTACACCGGACGCAATTTTTGAGCTTGGCTGACAATGACATCCCCTCGATCCCCCGCCAGATTCTCGTCCACCTGACCTTGCTGAGAACTCTGGATTTGAGCAGAAACAAAATCAGCCGCATCGATCCAGAGGACTTCAAGCACAACCCTACGTTGCAACACCTGTCCATGGCGGGGAACGTCATCTCCGAGATCATAGCCGGGTCGTTACCCCCGTTGATCAAGCACCTGCATGTCGGTCGCAACCAGCTAAAGAGTTTGAATCACACTTTGAGGTAGGTTCTGGCGTCTCAAGAGGCGCCGCCATCTTAGAGCTGTCCGCCATTTCATAGACTTTGTTTGCAGAGATTTGAACCAACTCGAATGGCTGCTTATCAATTCGAACGAACTCACCACTCTGGACGGCGAGCTACCGGCCTCTGGACACAATTTAAAGATGCTTTACGCCGCGGATAACAAATTGTCCCACCTGCCGCACGATTTTAGATATCTCCATAGGTTAGAGTCGCTTTTCCTTCAACATAACAAGATCAAGAGCTTGGACGGTACTCTTCAGAATGCTCGCAGGTTGAAGTTCCTTGAGTTGTCCTATAATAATATTCAAGAGGTAAATTTTGTGGATTCAATGTTCAATGTTCAGGTTAAAAAAATTACGATTTAGCTTAGAGTTTTGAAACTTAACCTGGGTTTGGATTATAGTTAACTGAAGACGATTTTTCTGAAGCTGAACTCCTGGAGGATCTTCAGGTGGGGCACAACTCTTTAAGATCTTTGACTGGGAGTATCAATGGAAATGCCTTTAACAGCGCCCTATACCCTCTGAAATCACTGAAATGTCTGAATCTAACCCATAACGAACTGGCAGAATTCTCCTTCTCTTCTCTGAGAGGACTCCACGAACTTCGTCTCCTGGATCTTTCTAACAACAAAATCCGAGTTTTGCAACGTCACGGCAACAAATTGCCTACAGAAGTGAGTGCAAGTTTCTGAATGCTCGGTGTCGTTTTAGTGGCGACAATCCTAACGAACATCTTTCTATATGTAGTAACAACATTATTGCTACTTTATAGAATTTGATAGAAGAGGAAGGAAACGAGATTGCAGGAGCAAGTATTCAGGATATGCGGTTGGAACATAATGAGCTGCGAAGTCTTGAAGGTTCCCTCTTCAACGGGATGAAGGATCTGCAGAAGTTGAATCTGAGTCATAATTCGCTTGGACCGAGGATGGGTCTTGGGGATCTACGTGGATTGGATAATCTGCGAGTCCTCGACCTCTCCTACAACGCATTGATTACACTTGAAAATACTTCTGAGGTATTTTAGAACATAATACAATTACACGATCTATTTTCCATCTTTATGATTTAAAAAAAGAAATTGTCAAAACTGAAATCTTCTCAGCTGTAAACTAAATTCATCCAGTTTACTTTTCAGACATGGCTGCCTTCATTGGAAGAGCTGCATGCCACTCATAATCAGTTTACCACATTGTCGGAGAGAGATTTCAGGGGATTCCCTGGTCTCTGTTGGGTTGACGTGAGCTCAAACCAGATCACAACTGTGGTACCCGAAGTGGTTGCGAATACTCGATGCACGGTACATGGTGTACCTGATGTACTGAGAATATATCTGCAAGGTAACTCTTTTCACCATCCGATAAGAGTATCATTGGATGTCTTTTTTTATTGTAAGAGTGAAAAAATAAATAACAATGCTTTAACAATTATGGGTTAACCTAAAAATTACTTACGTTCATAGTTTTTGGTCATGTGACCATTAAGACATTCATATGTTTAAAATGTCACTCTGCTAGTAGCTGGGTTATGCCAATAATTATTTGAGACTCTGTAAACATGATCAATTGAAATTTCAGTTCCCATTTCGTATTGCTTCATGTTAGATGGTAAAAATGTGAATTACATAACTTTAAAAATGTTTTGTTCAATTTGCAGATAATCCGGTATTATGCGATCCGGGACTGATTGATCTAACTGTTGCCTTGGAGGTGAACCATGCTAAGGCCTACGGTGTAGCGACAAACTGTCCAACTACTGCATCAACCCCGGACGAACAAACATCCCTAGTACCTTTACCGCCAACCTTATTATTCGCAGCAGCCGCAGCAGCGTCGGGTGGCAACATTTCCTTCGCTGCAACATTCTAAAATAATTCTCTCATTTTCCAAAAATTAATTTGCATGAATTAAAAAAAAAAGTTAATGGACACTCGAAAACAAACGTTTTTTTATCGCATTGTCCCTTTTCTTTGGCTGTAAATAAAAATATGTAGTTGTATAGTTCTTAGAGTAAGTTATATGTTTTTTTTTCTTACAGCTTCGTTTTATTAATCAAACAAAAATAAATGGTTTACTAATATTTCACACTGTCGATTTGAAATCTGATGTCATTTAGTAATAATGCGTTAAAAAATAAAATTTATGTGAACGAATTTGTATTTGCACACGAATCGCATCACGAACGTTTCATATTTATAATTATATAGTATTTATATATGTAATAAACAAACAATTGTAAGACGAACTGAATAAAGATTTTTCATTGAAATTTAAAGTGTTATTCAATTAGTTTTTCAACACGTTCTAACTCGTGGAAATGATCGACAAAACAAACTAAAAACCCTGTATTTATTTGTTTATTTTTTAAATCTGAAATGTTTTTAAAAATTACTCGTTTTGACAGGTTTTATGAAAGAGATCTACCTTACCAATGGATGGCAAAAATGTGATAAAAAGTAAAGTGAAGGAAAGTAAACAGCAGGAACATGTTATAATTTTAGTTAAAAATTATAAGATCAGTTAAGAACAAATAAAAAATGCGTCCACAAAAATTCCAACTTACAAGTGACTCAAAAAGGTAATCCTTCGAGGTTATGGTCTTAATTAAAAACGAAATTTCAAAAATTAACCTTAAATTTAAATGTTTTTGATTTGTTTTGTTTACATTACGTATTTATGTTTGAAATAACTATTCTATTTTTTTATTACATTCGAATTCAATTTTATTATTCTTTTTATAGTCTTGCTGATGTTAACAAGAGAGTTGTTATCGTTTCAATTTTTGGAAAAAGTCAATACCAGGCAAAAGGATGGAAGACAGAGATGTTGAGTTCTGTTCTTCAAACGAACCTTTTGGAGGAGACGAAAATCGACGATGAAACTTTGGTAATTGTTTAAATTTTGTCCAATTAAATAAATAAGTTTTGTTGTATCGTTTCTAATTAATTTGTTCAATAAATGTTATTTGAACAATTTTACAGTGTGACATTCAAGGATATTATGATAGCAAAGAAAATACTATTTTTCTGCACCTGAAAGGTCTTCTGGATAGCAGTTTATTAATCCAAGAATATGCAGAACTGATGGAGAAAAGCGGAACTTCTGATTTTCTCAGCGGTTGGACACACATGCGAGACAAATATGCTCGAGCCCTTCTAGTTCTTTTTCATGTCTCTCATATTTTAATTCTCAGTCACCCCACGAGTATTTTTGATTACAGTTATGTTAATCTTTTTCGTGCCCTGGAAAATGTCAGGTAAATAATAATAATTTTGTCAAAATATGTAAAGCTTTGTAAAATTGTAATCAAATTTGTTTTCAGACAAAAAATCTTGCCAGAAATGACAAACCTTCTGAGCGAGGTTCCAAATTTGCCAAAAGATTGGATTTCGAACGGACGACCTTGTTCCCCAAGAGTTTTGTTTTATTTTGAAAAATGTCCCCAAGTTTTTCGTGAGAAAAATACAAAAGCCAGTATTAAAAAGTTCGAACATGCCTTGGAGGATCAGATCTATCATGTTTTAAGAAAAAATCGTGTCATCACGAACATAAGGTGAATTACACACATTTCTTCCAATTTTTTTAAATTATGTCTGATATTTGAATAGCTGGGTAATTAATTTATTTGTCAGCTCAAATTCCCTGTTTGCGATCCCGGCGAATCAAGAGTTTGTGTTTGTGGACATTGAGATGAAAAAAACTCGAGATCTTTTAGGTTTCATGAGCCGAGAACTTATTCGGGGTTGCAAATTAAAGGAGACCAATTCCAGCACCTTGAGTGGTTTGGAATCATTAGAAAATGGTAAATGATTTATCTTCAACAATCAAATTGAACAAATAAAATTTTAATCAAATGAAATGAATTTTAAAATTGATTATTAAAAAATTAAGTTACAGAAAACCACACCTTTGAGGAATTTCTGTCCCAGCATGTAAACTTAGCTTTCAACCAAGGCTTTGATGACAATGTTGGACGACACCCAACCCCAGCTTATTTTGAAGTAAGATTCTATCTACTTATCTAAGATGGTTGATCTTTGAATTAAAATAATAAGTTACAACTGTTACATGTTATATTGTTACAGATTCCAAAACTCCAAACGTTTTTCCAAGTTGCAACTAAACTGTATGATTTCTTTTTCAAAAGTAGCAGCAAGGAACTTGGAATTTTACACAATCTATTAGATACTGACGTCAGATTCAGTAGAAGTAGATGCAATAAAGTTCTTCCCAGAGCAATTCAAGCTTACCAAGAAAATTTGCCGCAACATTATACAAGGTGCGCAAAAGCGAAACGAAATGATAACAAATTGTTTACAATGAAGATACGATTAAAACAACACAAAATGAAAATAAAACACAAATGAAGTTAAAATCTGAATAATTTTAAAAGTTGCTAAACTTGTTTCATAAATTTGTAAATTCTGAATTAATTTTTTTATAGAGCATATCACGAGACCAAATTATCTCACGCGATGGGAGTTTTTGAGATGCACGCTAGAGGACCCCTTTTTGACGAGTTCAGCAAGAAACTCAAAGACGAGTGCGACAAACATTGGAAAGCCGGAAGACAGATGTGCGAAGTTTTATCTCTTACAGGAAATCCTTGCACTAATCCAATCCACAAGGGTGGAAGCGACGGTGCTGGTGGTGGAGAACGAAACGATCTCAGAAATGATAACGAGTACTGAAAGCCATTTTGAAAAATACCTAATTTTTTTATACAAAATTTTACTCAAATTGTTGAAAATTTTTATTTGAATTAAAAATCTTACTGTTTTAGTGAACTTCCGATCATGGAACACTGTACTGGAGTGAGATACATTTGTGCCTGCAACTGCGGTCGAGTTCAAGGACCTCGTGAGGACCCATTTAACTTGAAACAGGCGAATTTCGAATACTTCCAACTGTTGGCGAAACAGTGCGGGTGTTCACAACTCGAGAGCATTAAATTTCCCGTCTTTCAACCCAGCACACACAATTTTCGGGCTGCTCAACTGTTCTCTGCCACGCAAAGAAAGGACTCGTTCAGTCACAACGAGGCTCCTTCGCAATTTCATAATTTGATGAGCAGCTTAGGAGTTGACACTCTTCAGGGTAGAGAATTTTCCAAACATTCTGTTTGTTTCTCTTTTTAAATTTCTTCACATTTTATACTTTTTTATTTTACTTTGTGTTATTTTTCATTTGTTTCATTTATATTCATATTATTTTTTTGAAGAAGAATATTTTTTAGATGAATTAACAACCTATGAAAGCGGTGGCCAATCTCAACCAAGCAGTGATAACATTCACGAAAGAATAACAGAAAAAACCAGTTTGACTCCAAGTGACTCGCACAAAGTAGTCATTGAAGTTTCCACGATGGATTCTGAAAATTCAAAGGGTACATCAATTAAAAAATGAAAAGTTTCAATTCAAAAGTGATCCGTTCTAGTGATTCTATTGATCTTCTTTTACTTCGTCTAGAAAAATCTCTCGTTAGGCAACCATCAACGACAGAATATTTGCCAGGGATGCTCACTACAGAATCACCAGCTGGTCTCCTGCCACAGTTTTCAAGCTGGTCCTTGGTTTGTCTTGGTCCAAGCAGTGTCTATTCACATAATCTTGGACTACAACACCAAGCTGGAATTTTGCAAAATTCAGCTTTCCTTCTACCTTGGGACGTTACTGTTAGGTAAAAACAATCTAATTGGTTGATAACTAATATTTAATCAATTAATTGATCAAATTTGTTTTTAGATTGGAACATCAAAAAGAGAGGGGTTCATTATGGCCAGCAGAAAGTCAGCACTTTGGCAGGGCAAAAAACTTTCAGAACATGAGGAGCAGAAAGTCGAAAAGTGGCAAGGAGTTTGTCGTCAAGATTTTCGTTGGGGTTGAATACGAATGCCCCAGGGGTCACAGGTTCATGGCCTCGGCACCGGACAAAGTTCTCAAGGCCACAGGAAATGGCACCGTTAAGGACAGCGGCAACAAGGTCACTTCTAGTACCGCTGATATGCCCTTGTACTTTCCTTGTCCTTGCAGGTATCAAATATACAACTTTTTTTTAAATATTCTTGTCGACAATTTAGTAATTCAATATTTCTGATTTCTATTTCAGACAACAAAATCCTTTGATAGCTCAACTCATGAGAATCCACGTGGTAACCCCAAAAGCTCCTGTTCACGTGACCTTGAATCCAAGAGTACAACCTGGACCACCTCCTTGTCCGATTTTTGTAACCGGTTGCGACGAGCCAATAAAACTTTCCCAGAGCGCCTATTGGATCCTTCGATTACCGTAAGTTCATTAAAAAAATATTTAAAAAATGAAATGATATAATTAAAATAGACCGATTGAAATAATAATAACAATTTTCGAATTTGCCAAATTATGGAAATTAATCTTTGTTATTCTTTCTAGGTATGTTTATATAGGAGATAAAGGACCATACTTGCCCCCTAAAGAGGTAGTGCCAATCTCTCACGGCCGACTTTTGGCAGGGATGTATGGAATCAGCGAAGTTGTCCCTGAAAAAAAATAAAGTTAAGAGAACGAAGATTGAATTTAAGATTTGAATATTAGCGAAGTGAATGAAAAATGTGTTCTTTTTAAAGATGTGATAAATATTATGATATTACACAAATTTAATTTCAAACAATGTAAATATTAAGCAAATAAACATTCAATAACTTTAAACATTTTTTTTGCCATCGAATTCCTTGGAATACAGAATTTTGCTGTTATTAATATATCGCAACAGTGTACAACGCGAGATGAGCTAAGTTATTCTTTATCTGATGACTTGAAAAAAGGGAAAAAATGCAGATAAACTGTGATGACTAAGACTAAACGCTTTATATCCGATTATTGATATTCAGATGAACACCATTTTTTATAACAAGGATAAAAATCATTTTCTAGGATTTATTTTCAACCGTGGACTTTCCTGCTAATTGCTTTGATGTCTTTAGAAATCTAATCTTGCGTCAACCGTTGAGTTTCCTCTTTATGTGGAACTTATTCTTCTTTTAAACCACCAGTTATCGCTCGATTTATTGCGTATATAAAAGCAGTTTGATATCACCACGAGAGTCAATCTTGTCGACAACGTCGAGTTCATATCGTAAACTTACAAAAAAGAATCCAACGAACTTTGGAAAAATGTCTCTCGTCAAAATTAGTATCTTCTTGGTTTTCGTTTTCTGTTTGAGTGCAATAGTGGATGGTGGTGCAGTTGATCCAGGAGGTACTGATCAAACTAACTGATTATTATGAAACTAAAACAAATTCTGAATTTACATGATTAATATTGCACGTATTGAATATTGCAAATTTTGGAAATTTTTTAGTACCAGCAGATGTGTCAGAAGAATTTGTAAACAATAATTACCAAGTGGAAGAACGTGCTGACAGACACAGAAGAGTTACCTGCGACCTTCTCTCCTTTGGGGGAAAAGTCAATCATTCCGCTTGCGCCGCTCATTGCCTGGCCCGAGGAAAAGCTGGGGGACGTTGCAATAATGGAATTTGTCAATGTCGCAAGTATGTTATGTGATTATAAAATTGTGCTTACCTTTTTTTTTTTTGCAAGAACAACAGTATGAATAACAAATGAATGTTTTCTTTTTTACAGAACGAAATTTACTGACCTGTTTGGAAAATAAGAATTGATGGTTGGCGGCCTTTGTTTACAAATTTCCGTCTTTTGTTTATGTTAAAATTTGTCAAACTTTCCAGTTATAAACACAAATAAATAACTTTGCAGCAGTTTGTTTATCTTTTTAAATCCACTCCATTTGAAAAATGTTACTATTTTCCTAGAAAACCGTTTCTTTTCCGACAATGTGTCTGTCCTTGTCGCTCTCGAGGAGTTGAACAAAGATAGAAATACTTTTGTCTCAACTTGAAGAATAGTGTCAATAAAGCAAGCAAAATTAACGAGAGACAGGAGACAGTAGTACTTTTTCTGCTGTCGACCGATTGTCAAAGGCGGAATAAACAAGCGGCTGCATAATTAATAATGCGCGACTGAATAATGCAACTGGATATTGACAGTCTGCGTGACGGTTGCCTTTCCATTCGCTTCTTCTAATCCCATCAATCTCGAATGGATTCGGGGTTGCGATCAGCTGGGGTCACATCTACTCACAATTTTTTAACTACATCTGCTCTTTTTATACGATTTCTACGATGTCAGGTAAATAAACAAACGAGATGATAATAAACAAATGCGAAAATTCACATTCAGATGACAGATATGAATATTTGACAACAAAACGTGGTTTCTTCTGCAATTTGAAAGTGGAGCAAATTTTGCTGCTCCCTGAACAATTGTTTGTGAACAATTGTTTGTAAACAAGTTGCTTTTGTTTGTTCGTTTGTCTTTTTGGTTGATTTTTGAAAACATTTGAACTGAATTGAAGATGAATTTGAATTGAAAAGTTTTATTCTAAGTTTCTTATTGACTTTTTTATTGATTTGACATTTGATTGCTTGATAAGAGAGGTTTATTGGACAATAAAAGGTGCACAGCTGCAGTGGAAGTGAAAATGCAAACATGTTTCTTAAGCGAAAAAGTGAGAGTCATATCTATGTTGAAAACGAAGTAATACACTGCATTAGTAAAAGTAAACGTTGTATTTTGTAATTTTTTTTTTTAATTATAATTGATTTTGATGTACGTTGATTTTTTTTTTTCAGGTAAACTGAAAATGAAGAGAAAGGGCATTTCCAAAGACAATTTTGTAACGCAATAGACATTCCAGAAATTATGTAGTGGAAAAATAATAATGATCATAAGGTGAGACAACATTTTGAAGTTGTTTGTTTAAAAAGACGATTTCATTTTTGTTATTTGTTCTTTTCATTTTGCAGGTAGTAAAATTTGCTCAAGTCAATTAATAAAAGAAGAACATCATGTTTAAACGTAAGGGTAAGATAAATTGTGTTTTACAATCGTTTTTTAACGGAAGACCTTTGGGTAATTAAATTTGTTTACTTTTCAGGAATGATATTCTCAAAGAAGATACGCTTCTATTTTTTAGTAGGCTTCATAACCATTTTTATCTTTTTTCTTACGATAAATCAGCGCCGTGACAGCTACCTCGAAAATCGTTTACCTCCTATGATAACGGTAATTTTACAATTACAATCAATCTTATTGAACCTTCAATTTATTTCAAAATCAATATACTTAACTTTAATCTCATTTAAATTTTAGCATTTTTATCTGATTATTTCTTACGTAAACTTTAGTCTGTCCTAATTTTTACATTTTTTACATTTCAAAAAATTGAGATTGTATATCATTTACTGTTCAATTTTTTCAGAATTTTTTAAAAGGTACAGATGCGTCCGAAAACGCCACAATGATTGAGATATTTGAAGTTCTCGAAATGCAAAGGAAAATCATTGAAAGAGAAATGGCTGATTATGAATATCAAAATGGAAAATACGGGATTAATGTTAGGTGATAAACAAGATGAATGAAAATAGGACAAATGATAATAAATAAATATATATATATATAACTGTTATAATTGTTATTTTTTGTAGTAAGTTGCAAGATTTAGTAATGGAGTCCGGAGGACGTCCTCTTAGAAGTGTAATTTTAACAAGCTGGCGAAGTGGCAGCACTTTTTTAGGCGATGTTATAAATGCCCATCCAGCCAATTTTTATCACTACGAACCGCTTTTGGATTTTGGTATCGTTCAAGTTAGAGAATCTCCCATGGCAGACGAGGCCGTTTATAATCTCGAGAATATGTTCAACTGTGATTATTTTAATCTCGGTAAAGTACCACAGAAAAGCAATAAATTTAATATTGAAACAAAAAGAAATGAAACTCAAAATGTTAATTGTTTTATTTGCAGATCATTATTTGGAGTATGGGAAAACTCATCCATGGGTTTTTAATCACAACACCCATTTATGGCGACAATGCCTTGCACACAAATCAATCTGCTGGAATCCAAAATTCGTTTCGAGATTCTGCAAACTTTTTCCCTTTCAGTCCATGAAAATTGTTCGACTGAGACTAAAACTTGCCGAAAGATTTTTGTCACAAAAAGAGTTAGGGATATATTTAAAAAAAATCAATATATTTCAAAAAACAAATATAAATTATAGTATGTTATAAAAGTATTTCTAATTTACAGATTAGGAGTAAGGCTTTTACTATTAGCTCGTGATCCGCGAGGAATTTTGCAGTCCAGGAAACATCGCGAATGGTGTCCCGGGGAACCTGATTGCTCTGATCCTGCCCTACTTTGCAGTGACATGGTCTCTGATTTCAAAGCAGCTGTGAAGTTTTTGAAAAAGTATCCCAAAACTTTTAAGTAGGTTTACAAAAAAAAAAAACAGTAAAACCAAAAATTCCAAGTCAGGAAAAATTTAAATGCAAATTTTCGTTTTTTTTTCAGAGTGATTAGATATGAAGATCTGTCCGTGGAGGCATACGAAGGTGCGAGGGAGATCTACAAGTTTTTCGGTCTGAACTTTCATGAGAACGTTCAAGAATTTTTGGACACTCACACGAAGACTGATGTTGGCGGGGCCTCGAGCACTTTTCGAAATTCAAAAGCCGCGCCCTTTCACTGGCGCACCGACCTCGACTTCGACGAGGTTCAGGAGATCCAGGACAGCTGCGAGCAGGCGATGAAACTCTGGGGATACTCGTTCGCCCACAACGCTTCCCACCAAAAAGTTTTCAACCCCATCACGAATTTCAGTCTTTTTCAAAATTAGCACTTAATTCTAATGCCATGTTTTCTTTGAAACCACTTGAATACTCTCTTTAAAAGTATTCGAAGATCTCGAACGAGTATTTTTTTGAATTAGGTCCAACAAAATGACAACTTTTTATCACTGTAAAAATAATTTACTCCAGCCATCACAAATTTTGTACTCCTCTTGCTCAGACGGCACTCTATCGTTGGTGTCACTTTTATTCAACACAAAGAACAAATAATTGTAATGCACAATTTATAAAATAAGATGATAATATCTAGTGAGAACTAACTTTTTACACGAATGTAATTATGTTGATGTATGTAAATCTTTTCTGTTTTTGTACAGTCGTGTAGTCCACAGTTTTTCATTTTGTTAAATTTTATTTCAAGATTAAAAACTAAAAGCTCACGTCAACCTTTCTATTACCTTTTTCCGAAAACAATTCTCAATTAACAACTTTTATTAAAATATACATTTTCTATTTACACACCTTTTGCATATAATATTTTATGCTAAATATTTTATACTTGACATTCCATCTATAATGTTATTTTTATATATAATGTGCGTGAACATTTACATTTCAAAAAAATAAATTAAGGTTTCCAGCTAAGGAAACTGTCCTGCAAAACAATCTGTTTAAAAATACTGTTAGGATTGGTTTGCGAGACCCGTCTGTTTTTCTGAGCCTCGATAATGTAAGAGACCTTCTCCTTGGCCTCCGACCTGGAGATGTCGCCTCTCAAACTAAGGAGTCTCACCAGTTGGTCCTCAGAGATGTCCGGGTACTTTTCCACCAGAGAGTGCAAGTCTAGCGACAAAATCTCCGGGTCCTCACACCTCAGCACCTCAGCCAGTCTTTTGATAATCTCAAAGGGCGACTCCGAATTGACAATCTTAGGAGCAACTCTGAGGAAAAAATTTTTTAGCTTGTCAGCTTCTGCTATTATCTTCGAGGTGCAGGTCAAACAGTCCTCGTAAGTTTTGAGGTTGATCTTCCTCTGGAGCATGGCGGTGATGTATCTTTTAGTGATGAGTCTCTGGGCTTCGCAGATGACGTACTCGAAATTTTTGGGCCTCAAGTGGTTGTAGTCCTGGAAGTAGTCCTCGAACGTGACGCAGACGGTCTCGATGGTGATGGTGGAGCTGAGCCATTTCGTCGTCATGAGATCCTGCAGATGGGGTTCCAAGTCGAGGAACGACTGGTCCAGTAGGATCCGCGCCGTCTCGTCCCTCAACTGCTGATACGTTTTTAGAAGAGTCTCGAATTTGAGCGAGGCCTCGTTGCTCGTGCTTGGGGTCCAGTAGAGCTGCTTCATCTGCTGGGTCAGCTCGACGAACTGCAGACAGTTATTGACAATTGTGACGCAGTGGTGAGTGAAGCTCGGCACCTGGTTCCTGTCCTCAAAATGTTTGTTCTTGATCTCTAAAATTGCTTGCCGATACATCGAGCCGTACTTTGTCACCTGGTCGATGCAGAGGACCAGAGCCTTTGCTGTCAATTCTGGACTTATCGTTTTTGTCACCTTGAGATAAAAAATTCAACTTGTTATAAAATCAAATTTTAGAGAACAATTATCTAATTATTGCAATTTACGAACAAAAATTCAACCTGCAAATTCTGATCGATCATCTGAAAGATGATAACAGGAGCAGCAGTGTGGTAATAAGGTTCATGATAATCTTCATGGACAATTCCCTTCCACCAATCAGCTTTTTCCGTTTCAAGGGTGTTCTTCATCCAGTCTTCATAATTTTTGTACATATTTTTCAGATAATTATTTTGCAACTGGTTCAAGATATCATCAGAGAGCAGAGGCCCGAAACTCTTGATGTCGATATTGAGGTCGGGGTGGGCCATAAGTTCCTGTCCAGGATAGGTGTTGATGATCCAACCAAGCAGCGAGACGTACTCGTTCCCATCCAGCCCGTTTGCAATGATATCCTTCAGATGCTGAGACAAACTCGTGTGATACATGCTCACGAATCGGTTTGCAATGTCATAGGAAGGAGGAAAACAGGGTACGCAGAGGGTTTTTACCACCCGGAGGTCCTCGAGGATGAGAAGTCTGGTGAGCTCGAGGTACCTCACGAGCCACATCTTGGTTTCGCCCTTTTCATCCACATGAGTTCCTTCGATCCGGGTTGCTACCGACTTTTCCAGCACTTCAAAGCAGATCTCTTTCCATTTCTTCGGTCTACCTGCAATAAATTAAAATTAAACTTGACTTATCAACTTTCAAACACTTGTTGCTTTTTGAGAATTTTATTTTACCTGGGGGTAAAAAGCCACTCTGTCTCTGTCTCTGCAGGGCAAAATAATCGGCCTTCTCCTCCCTCTCGATGATCCTCAATGTCGTGACGATGATCGTTGGCTCCTTTCTCACAGTATTCAAAGTCCGGCTTAGGATCAACCGGATCTGTTTTTCCATCCTCTGCGAAAGTTCTTCGACCTGTTCGAAATAAGCTTTTAGCATTACAATATCAGCCTTGGATTGATTGGGCAGCTTGTGCAGCTCGTAAAGAAGATCGTCGCGTGAATTTTCAAGGTCCATAAGACTCTGGTGGGCGTGCAAGAGTTTGCCCTCGTTGATCCACTGTTTGGTCTTTTCTACGCTCTCTGGCACTGTGAAGATGTGTTTTAAGTTTTCCTTGGCAGTGACGTACTGCGAGTGGCGCATGTTTTCTTCTTGAACAGATTGGAGGTTGGTGTTGAGCTCCGGGGCCAGCTTGAAGGCCTCCCCGATGGCCTCGAGCTCGAGTTTGATGCTGCCGATACTCTGCAACGAACTCTGCAGCTGGTCGAAGCCTACGCGCACTCCGTCCAGCTGTGACTGCATCGCAGTTTTTAACATCGCTTCAACGGATGACTTTTTCCGACCTATGCGTCGTTTGTACTGCTCGACCTTCTCCAGCTGTCCGGATCTTTGTAACATGTTGATGACATGCTTTGTCGCTGTGGCCTTCGCCTCATCTTCCAGCTTTTTAAGATCGTACATCTTTGACCAAATTGGAAAATAACCTGAAAAAGACAAATTTAATAAACGAAAAAAAAAACAATTCTAACCTCATTTTTTGTTTACACATCTTTTTGCTGTTACTTTGGATTTGTTTGAAATTTTGATTTTTTTATATGAAATCTTTGTTTTTCGTTATTCATAACTCACTCACGGTTTCTAGATTTCCATTAAACTGAGTTTCAGGGAACAAAACAATTACAAAAACAATTACAGAAAACTCCCTTCCGACTTTTGACAGGTCACAAGCAGTTTTGAGGTTATGTTCTATTCGAGGGAGAGGCAGATCTCTGTATTACCTCACGTAACGGTTCATGGGGCAACCGCTAGAGGCGCTGTTCATCTTCCGCTCTTCAAAGATTTCAAGTTTCCTGTATTTCTTCCTGTCAGAGTCACTGCAACAGATCAAGAGGCTGGGGTATTAAAACGAAACAAAACCTGTCCTTAAGAGAAAACATCGACCTGAGTTTTTTGATGTTCTGAGTTTACTCAGTTCCATCGAAACCAGAACAACTGAAACGCTCTACAAAATGACGGAGGAGTCTATCGAATTTGTAAGTTGTCGCTTGGTGGTTGGCATTTTTCTAACCTCACTTTTACTCCATTTTTACTCGACTGTTTACGTCCAAGTTTTCAAAAACTTCAGAAAAAGAAGTTATGAAAATTCATTCAGGTGTTAACGTAACCTCAGAATTAACATCTTTTCTGTACCAAACAATTATTTTGATGTAAACATAACCTCGATTTTAACCAATCTTTTGACGTGTTTGTTTTCCAATTGTAAACATAACCTCAATTTTGAAACACCAAATTTTTGTGTTATTTATTTTATTTTGTCGTTGTTGTCTAAATGATTTCTATGAATTGTTATAGAATTGGGGCAACGAAAAGTTGCAAAGAGCCCAAAAAACCGTGGACGAATCTCCATACGATCTGGAGGCTTGGAGCATTTTAATCAGAGAAGCACAGAATCGACCAATCACAGAAGTTCGACCGGTTTTTGAAAAACTTGTCACGGTTTTCCCATCGGCTGGACGGTATTGGAAAATTTATATCGAACAAGAAGTGCGTAATTTAACTATCATAAATAGTTCACACTGTTCGCTCATCAATCAACCTATCAAATTGTAATTCACAAAACTATTTTCAATTTTTTGCAGATGAAAATGCGGAACTTTGAAAAAGTGGAAAAGGTATGTTAAAAATTCGCAACTTGTAAGAAAAAAAAAATTGGAATCCAAGATCAAAAGTTTGGAAAGTTTGTCATTCAAGTGATTTAATCAAAATTAATCAACTTGTGATATTAAGTTAAGCAATGAAAATACAAATTAAAAAAGTTAATTAAATTAGTCGGGCTAATTTTGATTAAATAATTTGGTTACAAATTGAAAAGAAAAATACTTTGCATAGCTTTAAGACTGTATGTAAATACAATGTTATGTGATAACCCAAGTGCTATTTTAAAGAACATTTCAGAGGTGAATAAAAAGTGATCTTTCACCAAGATGTTAATTCACTTATTTTATTGCTTGATCGCTGTGTTTTTATGAAATTTGGGAGGTCGATTTCTTTAACAACAAACAAACGAACTAACAAAATTCATCAAACTTGATTATTATTTTTAAAAACAGTTTGTTCAAGAAGCCGACTTTCTAATTTTCAACCTTGTCTTCCTCCTTTTTCAAAAACATTTTATAGATTCAAAATTAAAACTTTTTTTTCTTGTTCACTAAAAACTTAAAATCCAGTAATGTTTTATTTGAATTAGTTTTTTTTTTTGGTACAATAATATCTCTCTCCCCCCCCCTTTTCCTGATCATTTGGATTTTACTGAAATTTTTCCAACTGATCATCAGATCTGATAGCATAAAGTGATTAAATTAAATTGAAAAATAGAGAATGGAAGATGTAATTGATTAATTGATATCATTTTATGCTGTCGAAATTGTGTTTTTCTTTTTAACTGTTTTCTGGGATCGTTTATTTCTTGATCCAAAGTAGGCAAATAAAAAAATTCCCACCTAAAGATGACAATAAAGAATGTTTGATGACAATGTGGGATCATTTTAATTAAAATTATTTCAATGGTTTATATTATTTTGCTTGAGTTCATTTTATCGATCGGAATATAAAAAATAAAGGACTTTGCATCTTGTTATTTGTTGATTATTATCATCCTCCCATTTTCAATGTAAAATTTGTGTAAATGTAAAAAATGTTTTTGATGTAAAAAAGTTGATATGAAAAATGTTAAAATATAATGTAATATTGTCATGGAAAAAGCAGTTTAAAATGCCTTGGTTTGGTAAGTAAGGCAGAGTGAAAATAATGGCCATATAATCATAACTCTCGTCTCTTTTCTTAAAATTGTCCCTCTGATTTTTGGTTTTCTTTCTTCCAGCTTTTCCAAAGGTGTCTCATAAAAATCTTGAATATAGAACTCTGGAAATTGTATCTGTCTTACGTGAAAGAGACTAAGTCAAGTCTCGCCACTTACAAGTAAGTTAAAATGTTAATATACAAAAATATATATCCAACTTTGTAAATTTTAACTCGATTTCATTTTTGTTTTCAATTTTCAGAGAAAAAATGGCAAAGGCTTATGATTTTGCTCTTGAGAAAATCGGAATGGATATTCATTCCTATTGCATTTGGAATGATTACGTTACTTTTCTGAAAGCAGTCGAAGCTCAAGGTTCTTATGCTGAAAATCAAAAAATCAGTGCTGTGAGAAAGGTACAATTGCAAAAAAAATTATAATAACAAATTATAATTCAATTCTTAATTATACTTCTTCAGTGATCAAAATAAAACAAATTAGACAAACAAATAATTGAAATACGAATGGTTGTTTTAAATGTTCTTTTACAATTTGAACTTAAACTTGAATAGGTTTATCAACGTGGGATTGTAAATCCAATGATCAACATGGAACAGCTTTGGAAGGATTACATCGCTTTTGAGCAGAACATCAACCCGATAATTGCAGACAAAATGGCAATCGAGCGTTCACGAGATTATATGAATGCTCGTCGAGTTGCCAAGGAACTTGAAGCTGTCACCAGGGGACTCAACCGAAGTGCTCCCAGCGTTCCTCCAACCGGTCACCCTGAAGAAGTTAAACAGGTAATTAAATTAAATGAACTGAATTACTTTTGTTCAAATGATTTAAAGATTATATTTTTATTTCATTTTTGTTATTAATGTTCTAGGTGGAACTTTGGAAAAAGTATATCGCTTGGGAACGAAGCAACCCCCTCAGAACAGAAGACACATCGTTGGTAGCAAAAAGAGTCGTTTTTGCAATCGAACAATGTCTCCTCTGTCTGGGACACCATCCAGCAGTTTGGCACCAAGCCGCCCATTTCCTTGAACTGAGTTCGAAAATTCTCACAGAAAAAGGCGACATAAACGCCGCGAAAGCCCTTAGCGAGGACGCCGCGAATATGTTTGAAAAAGCTACGAGTGGGTTGCTGTCCAAGAACATGCTTTTGTATTTCGCTCATGCTGATTATGAAGAGGGGCGAAAGAGATACGAAAAGGTTCATCAGATCTACCAAAAGTTGTTGGACATTCCAGACATTGACCCTACTTTGGTAAACATTTTGAATGATTTTTTGTATCAGTAAAACTTGAAAGTTTAAATTACAAAAACAAAAATTATTGACATTTTCAGGCTTACGTTCAGTATATGAAATTTGCAAGACGAGCCGAGGGGATAAAATCTGCCAGAACAGTATTCAAAAGAGCTCGGGAAGATCAGAGGTGCAAATATCACGTTTACGTCGCAGCTGCTCTGATGGAATACTACTGTACCAAAGACAAAAATATCGCATTCAGAATTTTTGAATTAGGACTGAAAAAGTTTGGAGACAGTCCAGATTACATCCTATGTTATATTGATTATCTTTCTCACTTGAACGGTAACTGAATTGATGATATTTTCATTTTGGTTCATCATTTTTATTACTTTCTGATCAATTTTCTAATCTTGATTATTTTTTTAGAGGACAACAACACGAGGGTGTTATTCGAAAGAGTATTATCGTCCGGAACGTTGGAACCTGAAAAATCGGTGTAAGTTTTTAATTAGCTAAATGAATTAGAATTTAATCTATTAAGAATAAATTGTAAATTCATTTCTATTTTGCAGTGACATTTGGAACAGATTCCTCGAATTTGAATCGAACATAGGCGACCTAACGAGCATAGTCAAAGTGGAAAGTCGAAGAAGTGCAGTTTTAGAAAAGGTAACTTTTAATAAAATAGAAGATAAAAATTCTAACACAGTTTGAAAAGTTATAAACTCATAACTGTTTTTTTTTTTTTTCATTTTCCACTTGCTTTTCATTCCAGATCAAAGAATTCGAGGGAAAAGAGACAGCACAGTTGGTAGATCGTTATAAGTTTTTAGATCTGTATCCGTGCACTCCGATGGAGCTGCGTTCTATTGGATACAAAGACGTTTCCAGTATCGGAAGAAACTCGATTTGTACACTGCCAAGAGCACCTGACCCTGAAGTCTCTATAGCCGCTCTCCCAAGACCGGATCTGTCGCAGATGATTCCCTTTAAGCCCAAAGTCAATCCGCTCCCTGGCGAGCATCCGGTTCCAGGTAAACTTCAAATTTATGCAAATTTAAATCGATTAAAATTTCATCACTCTTGATTATCATCGAACTACACAGTAAAAACTGTAAAATTACACAACCAATATTGTAATTGTATTAAAGTTTGTAGTTCCTCAACTGATTAATGTTGTGTACGTCTTACAATTTATTGGAAATGATTATTTTAAACTTTTCGTTTTTTAGGCGGATCTTTTCCTTTGCCACCTGCAGCAGCTCAACTTTGCACAATGTTGCCCCCTCCCGGATGTTTTCGAGGCCCTTTTGTGGCTGTTGATCTTTTGATGGACGTTTTTAACCGAATCCAACTGCCTGACCATGGTAAAACTCAAAAATTAAAGATGAAAATATGAAAATTATAAAGGGATTCAATTTTGAAATTTAAACATTTGTTAGAGGGATTGAACTGACTTTTTGTTTCATTTATAGCACCACCGCCAGTTGCGGACAACAACTGCGACACAAAACTGTTTGATCTCACGAAATCCGTCCATTGGATCGTGGACGAGAGTAATGACGGAGTTGGAATTGGCACAAAACGACGGAGGTCACGAATAGGGGACGAGAGTGACGAGGAGGACTTGCCACCCCCGCCTATAAACGATATCTACCGACAACGACAACAAAAAAGAGTTAAATAGATGATAATCAGCGGTCGGATTTGTTTGACTCGTTCTAATTAATTTAATGGTGGAATTAGTTTTGAAGTTGGCAAATTTTTTTTTTTTAAGAATACTGATTGCGATTTGAAATGTTTTATATATGATGAAATGGGTATATATGATCATAAAAGAGAGTATTATTATATACGGGTGTAAGTCTCCGAGGAAATCTTTTTTTTCGGAAACCGTGTGAATCATTATTGAAATCATGTATTCGCATAAAATTATCCTATGCGAATGTATTATTACATTAAATAAAACATCTTTTTCACGTCAAACAATTTTACAATATTTTTTAACTAGTTTCCAGATAAAAATATGAACAGTTTGGTGTGTTTCTGTTAGTTTCTACAATTTACGTATAAAAGAAAGTCAATTTTTGGTCCCAGGTTGTGAAACAATGTACTTTTTGATGTCAGAGATGGAAGGAGCGCAAAATTTCACATAGAAATATGCTATCACAGTTGATTTCTTCGATTTATTATAACCTCTGAAATGAATTTTGATTTGTTTGAGGTTATGTCACGTTTTTTTGAATTTTTTTGATATTTCAGAACTGTACCTTGTGGGTACTCCAATAAAAGCTCTTGGCATCCTCTACACGAAGGACTGATCAGTTTTCCTTTTTTGTTACATTTTTATATTATAATGTAAAAAGTAATGGTAGGTTTGTCAGAATGTAAGATGGACTTTTTGGCAATCGCGAAAACTATGAGTTTGGGAGAATTTAAGAGACGGAGGCACAATCGCAAGGGACACAAACTTTTGGGGCTCTCAGGGCAAGACAAATAGCAGAGGGCGGCACGGCGTAGCGCCGCTTAGCCTTTCACGGAACATAAATGCATAACTCGAGCTTCGCTGCAAGCTCGCAACAAAGACGGCGCGTGATGCATGGCAGTTCCCATAATCATTTCTCTTGCAACAATCTTACAACTTGAGATAATACCTTGACACGATACACAATCTCCCTTTTCGAAATTCGATGTAAGGCGTCCAGATCTGATGAATCCTAAATTATGGTATTTAGTTGCGGACAATTAATTACTCTCTGGACGGTTGCAAATTAATTGTTGTCGAAAAACTTTTGTTTCGGAGTTGAAACGGAAGGTAAATTGGAGAAAATTAAGATTTTAATGAATAAAAAAATTGTTCAGTAGGTCAAGATGCGATTTATAATTCATTATTTTGTATTTTTATGAATCATTAATTTTCTAAAATTTGTTTTAACATTCCAGAAATCGATCCTTGTTTGGTAACGTTTTTAAAACAATTTTAATTATAAAAATTGATGATAAAATTACAATTTTCAAAATTATTTACCAAAGTAAAAATAGGTCAGTGGATAGAGATTGCGTTATCCACAGTGGGGACATGAGTTCGATTCTTGACTGAGGGGAATTTTTGTTCCAAGTTTCTTGCAAATCTGATCGCGTTTCTAAAAAAGTATCAACAATAATTATAAATAATCATATATAATTAGAAACAAGATTTTAAAAAAAGGTATTTTTGAAAAACGAGCAAATAAATGTAATCTGAGTTTGATAAAAACGGGCGGTGTAGTTCGAAGTGGCAAAATTGGTACCTGTAATTGTTATTAACGGTTTAAATTAGAATCAGATAACGTTTGTGTAATTAACGCGATTGTTCGGGGACTGCATACAGAGTGACGAATTTCGGACGCGTGGCAAAAAGTGCAATCTCGCGTTTCAGGCGGTCGTAAAAAAGGGTAAATGCGATGTTATGCGTGCGTCGCACGGCACTTTACACTTGTCAATTCCGCGAACGTGAAAGAGCTAACTAAACCAAATAATCCCAATTGGGGGGAGAAAAAACTTTTCATTCGCTGGAATTTCCCACTTGGCTTTATTGCACGGATTACAATTCGTTAAAATGCACAAAAGCGCCAATTAAGTGGAGAAGCCATTTTACTTTTGTTTTTGCAATGATTTTTCGTTATAACTACTGTTTTCTGCTGATTGATTTTTAATTTGACTTGCAACTTTGATCTCAAAGGTTAAATGTTGTTCGAAAATTGATATTAAATTTAATTTTTGTTTCAAAATGTGTCATGAATTCAAAATTTTAATTTAAATTAAGTGGTAGAGAGAAACCAATTAAACAACAGTTGGACCGGAATTGTGTTTAAATTGGAACTCAGACTCAAATATGAATTAAGATTAAGAGGCGATGAGAGGCAATCGCATTGATGCCATCATGTCGATGTTGTTGCATTAAACCACCGCAACGTATTATCGACTCTGAGTATATTGTCAAGGCGCAAATCGAGCTCTTGAATTCAAATGTATCTATATATACCTGGATATATAGTATAACTATATGTACGAGATATATAACATAGTTCCATATAATTTTGCGTCGCAATCAAAGGCATCATTTAGCATAATCTTACAGGAAAAGGGACGAATGCGAACTTTGAGTTGTAATGTAAGGTTGAGATAATGTGAGTTAATTAGCGAACGTTCTAATTAGAACAGTTAAAATTAAATCATAATTTTCAATTAATTTTTGATTTTCAAAAACCACTTTGATCTTCGCGTCTAAATTAATATGACTTTTTATGCAAAATTTCAATTTTATTTCATGATTGAAAATAAAATAATGTTTAGTAAAAAATAATCTTAGAACATCTGTAATTTAAAGGAAAAACATAAATAACATTTTATCTTTCGTAATAAATTATGTAATCTGAATTCAACTCTCATATCTTATGATCAAACTTCGATTCTACGAATCTTTCCCTAATTACAGAGATAAGTGCGATAATGAGTCCCTTATACCTCTCCATCGATAACTTTGCATATCTTATGTTTTAAATATCCAACTCAGTTATTAAACTTTTCTATTTAATATAAAATAATTAATCTTAAAATTTTATTTTCAAAGTATAACGTAAAAGTTAAGAAAAGTTAAAACAAAAAGTAAAAAGGAAGAACAAAGATTCTTCAGATTTGATTTCAAATTTGAACAAACTTCGAAATGTGTTTGAAAGAAAAAATAGGTCGGTGGGTGAAGTTTGCAAATCTAACCTCGGGAACATGAGTTCGATTCTCAATGCGGACATTTTTATTTTTTGTTCTGGCGAGATTTCTAAATTAGGTTAGTTTGTGTGTTACCGGTTGATATTAAGAAAAATTTGCGTTTAAAATAATTTTAACAATCATTACAAAATAACGAAAATACTGATCGATTGGAGTTTTAAAGGTGGAAGTAATACGATCGCGAGCAGTTATGAAAAGGAATATTAATTGAAGAAAATGGTGAAAATTCGATGCAACACGAGCACCAAAAATGTACATCTGAATAATTCGCAATGTGAGAACGACAGGGAGTGATCGATGCAAGGCTTTATATATACATAAGGCATTTTCTCGTAACACGTCTCGCTCGAATTCCGCAACTCATTTCGCGCAGAAAATGAAATGTCGATTTTATAAAGAATATAAACCTCTAATTTTTGTATTCCATCATTTTTCAAATTTCAACGGAAATTTTTATGCGGAAACATTTTATTATCTTCAATCTTATGTTTCTTTTTTTAAAGAATATTTTTTCGTTATTCAAAAGTCTTGTTATAATATATTACGTCAAATCTTTTAGAATAAAACAATAACATTTTGCATCAAACAATGTAAGAAAAATTATTCACAAAAATTCAAACTGAATTTTAAAAAGTGCAATTTTGTTTAAATTTCAAACTGATGCTTGTCAATTTTTTTTTTTCCTGTTATTTATTGTTTTCTTACATTCCGTAAAGTTCGAAAGAAAAGTATCGCGGAAAGCTATGTGGGTTTTTGAGACCAAGCTTCATGTAACTCTGACGTACAACCCGTTTGCAATCCATGTCGATACATTTTCTTATTTTCTTGTATAAGAAAAACAAAATCCGCCATCAATCATACTCATTTTCCTTCCAGACAATCTATCCCATTCAATTTTTGATTAAAGTAGGGAAGAAAAAAAAAACAAAAAAAACAATTACAAAATGTGTCAAGAAATTATTTATAAACTTGAAAAAATATACGTTTCTTTTTTTTAAATTTACGTTACAACATTTTTGAAATATAAGAAAAGGGGTTTTTATATGAAAAGAATCGAGCGAGAAAGTTTTAATTTTTCCCGAGAGGGAAATAGTGGCAGGACGAAAAAAAATGTAAGGAATGGTGAATCTGTAAGCGCAATCCTGGTTGCTAGTCGTACGCTGTCTTAGAGAAGAAAGGATAAAAGCGTAAGGTGTCGCGAAAGTTGTACTTTTAATGTACTTTTAACTGACTGTGAGACAGGCACTCGCAATAATGCAGATTCTGTCATATGAAATTTCATCCAGTCTGTTATTCAGATGCTACTTTCATCTAAAAAAAAATTATATAATTAATAATATTATCATATTTGATTAATCTTAAGATACTACAAGTGATGTAAAAAATAAAATACGAAAGGTGTGACTAAATATCACTTAATTTAGGTAATATTATAATGACTTAATATATAAATAATATATAAACCATAAAGAATCGAATAAAATTTACAGTGAAAAATAAGAAAAATCGATAAAATAATGTAGATTGATGGTAAAATGTGTAAGGTTATTTCTGTTAAGTGTACGATAGAGCAATAATTGGGCGAATGGTTGAGGAATCGATACGAGTAGTTGACGGTCGTAATTAATACAAGCTTTGACCATCTCGCTACTCTTGCACCAAGTTCTTGGAGCCATAAATTTGCTGTCGGCAGCTCGACTGAGACGAACGCGCTCAGCTAATTTATTTGCTTAGACTTTGAATATTGACTCGCAACGCAACTGATTGTGGCGAAAAGCTGCGGCATGAGAAAAAAAGCCCGTCTAAATGCCATTATCATTCATTATGGTGTTTCCTATGTTTCTTCTCGTTATTCAAAAACTTTCTATTTAAACTTTTCTCAAATGGACTTCGATGGCACCGCAAACATCCAACAAAGTAACGCCAAAAATACCTGAAATTATTTCTCCATTTTGATTATTAAATTAATCGTTCGGTCAGAAATTTAATTACAATATTTGATGCAAACAATGAAATTTAAACTGCTTTTTAACATTTGTTCATGCACTTTATTTTTTTCTACAAAAAAACAACATTTTGTTTTGTACAATTTTCAATGGTATATTTTTTGGAAAAGAGATGTTCAATATTTAAACAAACAACATCTTACCAAGCTGTTTCTGCAGCAATATTCTTGAACCCATGGCATGTTTCTGTACTTCAACTGGATTAATTTTTCAAAACTTTAATTTTCGAGTTTTCTCCGGGGAATTTCTTTGGAGGTTATTAACGACACACTGCGACGTCTCATTAATTGACTCGAACTTTATTACTCCGGAGTCTTTCTTTGCGGAAAGAATCGTCGCGAGACGACGAAGAGCGAGAGCGAGAGGAAAATGGAGCGACGTTCTAATAAATTTGCGTGTTATTCATCAAGTCCCAAATTCATACATTAAAACCCCTGTCGATAATGATGAATGCGAGAAAATTCAACTTGCCAAAAGTTGCGTCCAAATTGTCCGACAATGTCATTGAAAAGAGGTTAACTTTTCATTCCGTTTCGATGATTATTTGTCAAAGTTTGTAAAACAAAAATCCGGACATTTTTGATAAAAAAAAAAAAAAAAAAAAAAATGGAGAAAGATGGCGCTGATGTGCAACCGAAAATGCCAAAAAATAGTTTTTGAGGTTAAGTTTGAAAATGAGATAAGATTTATTTTTGTTTTGATTTTTCAAGGTACAATTAGTGCTGCTAGTTGCAGCCAGGGGGCGCCCACCAAATAGTTTCCGCACGAGAATAACGTAGCAATGGATTGGACAATAGATTGAAATTCGGATCTGGTTATCTGTGTTAACTGATATTATATGTATGTCGTTAGCTTCAACGCCTATCGATGGCAGATTGACGCAGAGCATTGTCTACGGAAAGCGGCCGCGCCAGCAGGTGCTACTTCATTCTGACTTTGACAGCTAATTACCATTGTGAATGTTCAATCACGGCTCGTTAGCTAATCGCCTGCTAAACTACATTCCTGCGCCGTAATTCATCATCACTAATGTGTCCCCTATAAATACTCTTGTCATAACATTTTTTTTTTCTATTGTTAAAAACTCAAGTACAACCTTTTTGTTTCAGTGTCTATGTCTAGAGCATAAAAACACCAATCTAGTGTCTTTTTTTATGGATGAGTCTTTATCTGTTGGTAACAATGATCTAAAAGAATCAACTTCAGGTCAGTGAGTTTTTATGGAATACAAAATGAGTTATTTAATGTTAGAAAACAAAAAGCCATTGAAAAAGCTGTTTTTGTTGTTATAAATAATGATGATTGTTTGTTCGAATGCGAAACTTTTCGACAAGTATCGCTGCACGAATGCTCTTTTTTAATTCGTAAGTGAAAAAAGCAAGCGAAGAACAATGATATGAACGAATTTCGTCAACTGAAATAAAGATTGGCCTCGCTGCACGAAATTCATTAAAACTTTTGTTCAGATATCGGCTAATGAAATTTGTTTTCGGATAAAGTTGGCAGAATGAAGCGATCGAACGCGTTACAGCTGTGCGCGAATAAAAAACACCGTGAACGACGCTCGCGCCACATCGGCTTTTTTTATAAATAAACAACAAGAAAATAAATCGTACAAAAAAGAAGGGACAAAAAATCGTTACTCTAAAATCATTATAAATAATTTTTTTTCTCCTTTTTTTTTGTGTTATGAATGTTAATGAAATCGATGACTTATTTTTTTCGTTTTGTTCGTTCGGTTGTGGTCTAACCTCAAAAATAAATTCGCCATATTGTTAAATTAAATTAGCGCCACCTATGATATTTCAGCTAGCAGATGTAATTGTTGAATAAATGTTATGTCAGCAAGCAAACACATTCGAATCCAACGAACCGATATTCAGAGCCAAAGCTCTGCTAATTTTATTCCTCTCCTAATTAAAACATTATATCCATCAGCATTCACGTAGGAACTCGTTTATACATTTTGCATCCACTTTTATCTCGGCTCTAATTATTTTAATATGATTAAGGTCATTTTTGTTTTGTCATTTCATTTAATTTCAAATAACTATTGTTTTAATAATAAAAATAACTCGTCATTTTTTCATGGCAATCAACAAATTCACTCCAGTGATTTTAAAAACTCGGCGAATAAAATAAAATTGAATTAACGAACAAAAATTAAAAAAAATAACTCAACGAATAAAGAAAATTATTGTAACGAACAAAAGACCATAAACATAAATATCACAAATTCTAACAAAATAAGGATTCAACAATTAAAAAATTGTTTCAAATTGTAAGGTACGAGAATTGAGTCAGGCTGTGACGCGACAATAAAAATTCCAAGCCGGGATACAAAATTAGCCGCGGCACGCGGGCCGATGCAATATAAATTAATATAAAGGTTAAAAAAAAAAAAGAGAAATCATTTTTGTAACTTTACGTGCGTCCGAACTCGAAATAACTGTTTAAACTTTTTTATAAAAGGAAAATGTTTCCAAGTCGATTTAACGTTTAATAAATGCCTCGGTGGAATCAAAATTTATCGCCCCGATGATTAAATTTGCTCGGGCGATTTTATTTTGCTTTCATTCAACGACAGTGCGATGAAAAATATCATTTCGTTTGATTTTTCTTGTTTATGTAGTACGAACACTCGGGCGTGATAAAATAGCGATAAATTTCAGCTGGATCCATTAAACAAACATACTCAAGTGGTCGTGTGCTTATTTTTCTCATTATAAAAGTTTCTGGCCGAAGTAAAAAAAAATAAATAAATAAAATAAAATAAATAAAAAAAAAGAACTGCATCGAGAACGACGGTCGACTGTGATGAGTTGGGTACATAATGTACTCTGATCAATCAATAACTGTCCGGCATCGAAATTTATCATGGTCTATAAATCAGTGGAAATGCTCATGATTTCGCACCGGAAGCCCAGTCAATTAAGATCCATCCGAAACTTGGCCATGGTCTAACCGAACCCCTGATTAATCTCCAAAAACTATCGATAACATCAACCGTGCATCTTCGATTTAATCGAAATTAATCACACAATCAAATTATTATATGAAAAGGAAAAGCGAAAACTTAATTTTTTTTAAGTAGTATAGCTCGGGCTTTGGTCGGACCTATAAAACAATACTGAAAAAAAAAACCTTTTTCCACCTCGATATGAATGTGACCTTAAATTAAATTTCATTTATTTAGAATTAAAGTCATCGAAGCACTTGTTCCGTCGATTTGAATGCAGAAGTGATGAACAAATGATTTTATCCTTCATTGATATGCGATATTTGCTGAGCACGCCTGATGCTTTGCTCAAAATTTGCCCTACAGAATTACTGCAATTCCCAATAATAGGCTTTGGTGTTTTTGGTCGTATACGCTAGAGTTACTTGAGCTTTCATAAGCTGGTTCTAATTTTAAACGAATTAAATTAAAAAATCCAAACAATTTCAAAATGAAGAAATAATAAATACTACAAAAATGATCAATTAAACATTGAAAAAAAAAAAAAACAAGTTATAAATTTCAGTTTAAACAGGGCGATAAATTTGAATTTACAGATGATTAATTTGTTGAATTAAAAAAATATATAATGTTAATTTATGAGTAAGTTAATTGAAAAGATTTTGCATTTATACAATTGATTAATTGAAATATCATTTATGACAAAATTTTCTTTTAACTTTTGTTATAAATGTTAATGATTGATATTCAAAAAGTCTCAAAAAATGGTGGTTACAAAAACGTGAGATGGACTGGAAAGTTGATGAATAAGAGAAGTTACAGTTGATACGCTTTTGAGTCGTGACGGACATCCTTTAGTAAATTTTATAAAAGCACTATTGCTGGATTTCTAACGAAAGCCAACAAGATAATGTTTTTAAATGAGACCTTGCTTAAACTTCATTCCAGCGGACTTAAGAGCGAAATTTACTCCGCCAGATTTGAATCCTAAATAATGAGAAAAAGAGTCTAAAGACGCTTTCATCTCTCCTCTCGGCCATTTTTTTTTTTCTCAATTCAATTTAAGTGTTGCGCGCACGTTTTAGAGCCACCTTTTTTCCCTGGCTTTTGTTTCACTCGATTCCATCATTACCGAAAATTCACATAAAAAATAAACAGTTGATTCAATTTTTCACATTAAATTCGATCCCCCCGAAATTTATCATCCGTTTTGTTGCTGACACTTTTATCACAGGATTAACGAGTCAATCGAATAATATAATATCATGAACCGATATCAAGGGATCAACTTTCAATAATAAGGGACAAAAAAACAATTCAACAGGACTTATTGAAAATCAATATTTTGCATGCAGAACAAAAATTGAATAACCAAAAGTCGCTCGAAAACTTTTTAAACTTTGAAGAATGCCATCAGTGAAACATTTTATCGAGAAAAAAATGTTATTAATTCTTTTGTTTGAAACTTGTCCCTTCAAATTGTTTTCTTTTGTTTTCTTTTTTTTTTTTTCATAAATTTTTTATTAGCTTTTTCATGATTTGGTCTGTCGTTCATGTTATTGGATTAAAACTACTGACGTACGAGAATTCAACTGCGAATTTTTTTGACTAATAGAGTGAAATTGCATGAAACTGATGTACATAAGAGCGCGGGATTAAAGAACGCGAGGACGTTATCTGGCAGTCGAGTAGCAATATTGGAGCATTAAGAAACGTGCGTTTTATTGCGCAGTCGGGGAGCGTCATTACTTCGATTTTGTCGGTCGTAAAATCTGCAAAAATATCGACAGCTTATTGAACATTGCGTTTATACCAATTCTTTGATTTGTCATTCGCGAAAACTCGCATGCCGATGCATTATTCAGGCGCATACAGCAGGTCGCGTGATCGATACGACTAATTACTCCAGACCGGATGCTTTTTTACCGTCGAATTTCTTTGATGAAAAAAAAAAAAAAAAAAATGAACAAGAAAATTGTCCTTCCATGCGTGATAAACATTCAACAAATTTATTTTGAAAAATCAGATGTATTTTTCAAAAGATATCCTGCAGACCACCAGATTTCTGTCCCGAACATTTACATACGTTCCAAATTTTGCGCCAATTATAATTCAAATTTACAGTTTGATATCAGCGACCGCCCCTTGGGAAATTTTCGCAACTTTGAAACGTTAAATCGAATTTGCGAGATACTCACGCGCTGATAACGATTATAAAAGAAATTTGTTTCGAACAATTTATGATGTCTTTTGCATGGGCATCATCCATGCTTCATCCGACGATAATTGTAGCGAAATAGAGCCGGGCGAAATTTTCGCCCGGCTTCCATTTCCTTTGCTAAATTAATTTTTATCGGAGCGAAACTGGCCGGGTGATCGAGCAGCATTAATTCCCAGTTCCTTTTCGCTCAATCGGCCGAGCTTAACGCAATCATCCCTCGCCAGCGATCATTTTTCGCCGCTTTAATTACCACTTTTGCGATTTCTTAAATATTATCCCAGGCCTCGTAAAATCATTGTCCAGCTACCGGAGTCCTCTGCGGACAATTATTTTGCCTGCGCAGGAAATCTTGTTTAGCTTCGTCTATCTCAATTTTTCAACTTTTGCAAATTCTTTTTTTCTCCCTCTCATTCGAATGAATTTTTATTTTCAACCCCGAGATGAAAATTTATCCGAGTATTTTTGTTCATTAACACAGGGCAATCACGCAAAGTTCGCTGTGACGATTTATCAAGTGAAAGAAAAAAAAAAAAAAAAACTGAATGAAAAATGATATTCTTTCCGTTGCATTTTTTCGTTTATGCTCATCTCGAATGGCAAATTTGAAAAAAGAGCACAAGGATAGCGCCCGAATAATGATGTATTTTTCATTCAATTATCCCAATATAGTGACACAAATCTGTGACTCAGCGATTTGCATGGGAGGATATAAAAAGTTAAAAAGCCACTTAGTAGCGATTTATTCGGTTGCAACTCGCCTCGGTCATTAAAACATTTTTCACTGCGCCGCGTTGCAAAGTTCGGCCGGTGCGAGTAAAAATTTACGAATACGGCGTTGCCAAAGTTTGATCGAATTTATCATGAAGAACTTGCGGGGACAAAACTCGCTGCTGATAATAATTTTTGAATTGATGATAGATTGTTAGTTACGTTGTCAACAGAACGGTTTGTCCAAACGCCTCGCAAGAAATATCTTTGCAACAACAAATAACGTGGAAAAAAAAATATTATCCTCATGTTAAATTAGATTTACATATAATTAGAACATAAAATTGAAATTAAAGAGATTGAAACAATTGATCGAATGTTCGATGAAACATTGAGATTGAGTTCGCGTTTAAATTTATTTATTGGATTGAGTTTTCAAGAAACATTGTTTTCCTTTGGAATCGCCTCATTCCAGCGTTTTTATCGTCAAGCTGTTTTTTTTTCTGTTCTTAAAATGCCATTTCCTTCATTAAGCGATAAGAAAACCTTTACGTGTTTATGTAAATCGTCAGAAAACGCAAAAGCAGGTCTCGCGGAGCAAATTCGCATTTTTATTCGCACCGACGATTGTGCGCTCCACCGACATTCATACATTTTTACTGCTCCTTGGCTGTACTATTTTGTTCGCCGCTCTCTTTTGTGTTCATCAATGGGAGGCCACTAAGAGAGCTGTTTCCCTCGTGCAGAAAGTGCTGACCTCTGCACGGAACTTGTTACAATTTATCGCGCATGTTTTTAGGTGCGAGCATGAAATTAAACCGTTTATCAATGCAGCCTTTTTGTCCGCGCTCCGATCTGCGCAACTCTGCGATGAGATTTCACTTCTGAAAGATAACAAGAAAAAAAAAAAAAGGTTTTAATTAATCAGATCATAAAAAAAGCATTTGAAGGAAAAGGCACAACGTTTATCAGGATTTCTTTGATTAGGCATAAAAATGTCTAATAGTTTATTTCTCTTAGTATCGAAATTTGTTCGCAGTGTAATTATAACTGTTTCACCTGAGTGTTTGTTTTTCATCTATACTTTTTAGAAAGTAACCACATCTGATGCTCCGACTCATTAATTGACTGTACAAACAAGCCATTTATTCGATTACCGAAGTTTTAAGAGGCGGATATTAGTTCTATAGATGAAAGTTGTTTTTTTTTCTAATTTGGAAACATTAAATTAATGGACCGAGATAGAAATTTGAAATCGATCGGAAAAATTTTCTACGTACCATATTTATAAACGTTCAGATATAATTTCTTATTGGTACATATTATGTGTCTGAAAAAGTTGAGTTTGTTTTTTGCGTAAGTTTATGAGTCCCGTAAGTGACATTGTCTTCAAATAAATTTTATCCCTCATAAATGATATCGACGTGTCGTATAGAAAATGTAAGATTGACAGTTTTTTCAATGATCCTAAAAGTCGTGCAAACACAACGCCTGGTTTATATGACGTCTGCAAACCTCATCCGAAAAAATAATTTATCGCGTATATAATATGACGAGAATAACGATAACAATTTTGATGATAAGCAACTCGGAAATAGAAGTAACCTGAGAGTCAGTTTTGAAATAAATATCAAGCGGAGCAATTCAAGATTGTAATTCATACCGTGATGTATAAAAATTACGCTTTTCAATATAATAAAAAAAAGCAGAACTAATTTGTCGATCTTCGAAGCTTCTGATTTCCACTTGTCCAGGTTACAATTTTAGGTCCTTTATACTTGGTCTGAGTCACGTAGCAGGCAATCATATCCCTCTTGTTATAATCATTTCTTTTCTGATACGTCATGTATTTTTGTGATCTGAAAAAAATTTGAAAAAATTTAGTTTCAAAAATTCACTTTTTTTTTGTTTACAATGTTAATTTGGAGATATTTCAATTCAAATATTTTCAATTTAATTATTTTCGGATCTGAAAATTAAAAATCAAAACTATAAAACTTTTCAGTGCAATATGAATTATTTTTATGTATGAATCAATTGTATTCGACAAAAATTTCTTATATTTAAAATACCTTTTTTTTTAACTTGTTCTGATGTTTCATAATTGGCAATCATTTTCCTAGCAATATGTTTGATATCATCGAAATTAGTTGTCAAGTCTTTGTGACTGGTTTGATTCTTAGGAGTTTCCTCTAAGGTCTTAGACAGTTTCTCGACTGGATCTTCATGATGATTAATTTTGACGCTCAAAAAGTCGCCCACACACGAGAAGACATGATTCATGACTATTAAAATACGATGCGACAATGTCGGGTGATATGGTATTTTTACGTTGATCTTATATGAAGTATATGCAATCCCTTGAATAACAATTAATAAACCAAAAATAAAAGAACCAATAAGAACAGAACAATTCTTTTTCTCTCTCTCTCTTTTATTATTAAAATCGTTTTGTATACTTGTATTAGATTCTTTGTCACTTGGTGGTTCCATTATCAAAGTGCTCTCAGATGGACAGTAATTTTTTTCCACTGTAAAATAAAATTCAACAAAATATACTATAATTTAGTTCATTATTATCCGAAATAAAAAAATGTAATATAATATTATAATGTTAAAAACAGTACAATTAATTGTGAAAGTTGCATTTTTTTATGAAACTTTTAGTATACTCAGTTTTGCTTGCTCGCGAACTCCTCGTTAACTAGAGCTCCAACAGAGAAACTGCAAATATCAAATAAAATCAAATTATAAAGTCTTTAAAATTGTTACAACGAGTTTTTAGTTTAGAAGAAAAATATACTTGACTAACATGAAGAACGTTGCAATAAACAAATTGTACAAGTTCATGGTGTAGATTAGTACTGTAAAAAAAAGAAGGAACTATTTAGTAACCACAATTTTGTAATAACTTCAGTAAAGAAATGAATTTTTTTTAATTCAAAAGCCAATCTAAGGCTTTTTCAAATCGTTTTTCTTTTCAGTGCAAATTTAAATGTATGATTAAGTCAAATAATAATTTACCTTCCGTCAAGTTATGAATTATCAATGAAAAGAACTTTTGGTTTACATAATAAAATTAAAAGAAAGTTACTTTTTTAATGTCGAAAAAGTTAAAACGTTCAATTGAATAATTGAACAACTTTTTATTCCCCACTTTAAAATTGAATTCGAACTGATTATTATAGTACGATTATGTGTATTGATTTATGTTGGGTGTCCTGAACTTAACCCTATAGATGCAACTGCAAATCCACATCTACACGTAGAACCGTTTGGATCTTGAATTTACATCATCCACATCCTCTCTCTACATTGTTCCTCTCTTGATACAACATTAAATCAATGCTCAGCATCGAAACCGAAACATTTAAACTGTCTTGTCATTCAACTCGAGCTCTCCTATATCGCAAACTTTGAACAATTATTTTCCTCGACCTGAGAAATTTCTTGTATATATCTTTCTGCAAAAATCAATATCCATATTACAATGCCGTAATATACAATTTAAATTCGTTATGATTCTTCTCAATGTTATTTTAACGTGCACTATAAAAATGCATTCAAAATTAATTAAACAGTTAAAGTGATAGAATGAAGAAACATGTTTTAACTCTACAAACCGCCTTTTTTGTGATGCTGGAAAAATAAGCAACGTTGTCAAACAGAATGAAACAACTCTGTGCCTGATGTTTCAAAGCAAAACTTCAGCAATGGATTTTTTTCTTTGGAAATCTGAAACTGAGAAGGAATTTTCTGTTTTCAGTTTTGATATTCATCCGGTTTTATAACGCGTGAAAAAAATAAAAACAGTGAAAAGTTGCTAGTGATGAAATTGTAAACGTCTGACGAAAAGAAAATTTTGTAGTGTTGAAAAGTGAAAAAATTTTTTTTTTTTAGAAATCGTTTGTATTTTTTTTTATCTTTGTTTGAACAATTCGACATCAAGATAGAAAACTATAATTGAAAAAGTTGTGAACAAAAAGAAAAGGAACATTATTTGATTGTTGCAATGTAAAAAAAAAATAAAAGAAAAGTTTATAATGCTGTTAAAGTTGTCGCCGTAGATAAAAATATGATCTTTGTTGGCAAAATTTGCTGATCAGAATGTCGGCGAGGACGAAAATAATAATGGCGGATAGTGTTAACACTCGACATAAAGTTCGGGAGAGAAATCAACGAATGCTTCTTGGATCGAAAGCATCTCAGTACAAAACTTAGAAGCGCATTTGCTGACTTTTTTGTAAACTTGTCGTATCTCTTCTAGAGTAGTCGTTAGTTTGATGCAATCCTTATCTTTGAATCTGGTGCATCTACAATCTAAAGTAACCGCAAGTTCCCTAAAATCAGCCATGAGTTTCTCTGGATTATTATTTTCCTGAAAAAAGTAAAAAGGAAATATCAAACAATCTCCAATAATATAATCCGATTTAATAATACAATTCCATCTTGAAGGAATTGAACATGAAACTTCTTTTTCTTCATACATACCAGGTATGCAAAAATTCCCATCCAATTTATAAAAATCTGTAAAAAGATAAATATAGTATTTTACAATTTAGGATAGAAGATCGTACTATTGTTTGTTTACCTTTTTTTATGATTTTACCGTTCTGTTATTTTTTTCCGATAGAAGAGACAGTGGCAATTCTCGTATTTTGACACTTGAACATAATGACGACGTTTCCGATACACTTGTGACTAATTAAACTGGCTTCTATGTTGATGTAATATGAATGATACTCTAGGTACCGGTTTGTTATCTATAAATTAATCCAAAGATGTGGATTCAACTGGAAAAAGAAATAATTAAAAATAAATGATGATTCAATAAAATAAAAAAGTAGATCAAAAGTGAGAACAATGAACCTTACAGTACAGGTGTTCGTTGAAATTGAAAAGTTTCTCAGAATTCGAGGTCGAGTTTGGCTTGATTTTGTTTACAAAACAAAAAAAATCCAATACGACCGTCGAATTTTGAATGACAAGTTGTTTCTTGTTTTAAAACACGATCACTTATTTATGAAAAGATTTCAAATGTTATTAATGTTAACGAAGATGCAAAATTAAAAGTATTAATATTGAAAAAAAAAGAAAAAAAAGGGATCAAGTTACTTCTGTTTTTGTATACAAAATAAAATAAAAAAAAAAAAACAGGTCGACCGTTAGATTTTCAAGGACACAGTTTTCTTTTTCATAATACACAATGTCATAACACTAAAACAATTTTGAACGAAAAAAAATGAAACAAAAATAGGCTGTATATCAAAAGCGCAAGTTAAGTTTTTGATCCACTATCATAAGCGCAAATTCAAAATACTCAGATGCGCAACTTTTAAAATATTCATAAGCGTAACTAGAAAAATAATAAAAAAATCAATTATTCAGTATAAGAAACATTTTACTAAAATGTGGAGAAAATATAGCACTTCCGTTACAGTTTCATTTGTGTGCAACAAAACATTGCAACATTTTTGAGGTACACCTCTACGTTTTTACACCAGTAACTTCTATTCGAAAAAAAACGGTATTTGAATGTATTATAGAATACGCAATCTTTGCCTTTATTGGTGCGACTCAAAATCAACGACATTTTGGCAATCTTTCACCTGGACAACTGAAGAAATTCCGTTGCGCTTTTGATTGTTTTCATGTTGCGCTTCTGATTATTTTGAAAGTTTTGATAAAGAATTCGGGTCAATTTGCGCTTTTGATAATCACCGCAAAAATAAAGAAAATCTAGAAAACATAAATCAAAACAGGGAACATGAACTTGTTACAGCTTGAATATCAAAACTTTATTTTTTTCTTGTTTACAAGAACCATTTGTTTTGTTTTCGTCCGTGACGAGAAAATGAATATACAAAGATATGTTGGGACAAGGTGACGGGTGAATATACGACACGGATTTAAAAAATAACAATTATAAAATTTATTAATAAAGAAAAACAAACAATCACAATTACACA